>CAJNOI010000255.1:0-28476 GCA_905250115.1 Adineta steineri
TCAAGAAAATAAAAGATATTATTTATCTATGTTCTTTATTAAAAAAATACTATCATTAAATTTTTGCCAGGGTGTCGGTGGTTTGCAGCCTTATCTATATTCATACCCCCAACCATTCCACCCACAGGTACATCCGCACCCATATCCTCATTTTTGTTATTTATTTTAAAATTTCCTTTCATTCGGCAATCAATTCAATCGTAGAAGAAGGACAATTACAGAAAATTTTAACTTAATCTTAGTAAATATATTTTTGAGAAAATATTATACAAAGATCGAAGATTCTTTTGAAGATAACGAATATCTGATAAAGAAAATGAAGGTATTATACCAGAAGAGATTTTCTTTTAAAATCATGGTTTTTCAAAAAAACAGCAAAAAAGAAAGACGATATATTTCACTCAGAAAAATGTTTAAAAAAAATTGTATTTTATCAGACACTAATTGTGTCGATTGATGATCTATATAGTCGATATTCAATGAAAATATTGTTAATAAAAATCTTTTATTATTTTAATTATATTTTAACGAGAAGACCTCTAATTTTCAATATATATTGATTTACAATAAAAGATTCGTTATTTTTTATTATTAATGAAAGTTTATATAAAAACTGTTAGTTTTTCAAATTTGTTTCATAAAAATAAATCATTATTTGATTGAATAAAAAGACATTCGAAATACTAGAATAGAATAGAAGTTGAAATAAATAATTATATCAATTAAAAATTTATTAACAACTACGAATAATTCAACTTTTCTAATGGATATAATTAGTTTTTAATTATTTTAGATATAAAATAATAATAGAAAACTATGTGGAAAGTTTTTTTAGTAAAAGAAAAGATCTTCTACTCAATTGTTTTTTACATGATTGATGTAATATGAGAATTTTTATTAAATTGAAAATAATGATAACAAATATCGAAGAACAACTAACAAAAATCATTTTTATAACTTATAAATAATTCTTAATCTTAAGTTCCAATTTAATATTCTCCATCGAATTTATAGAAAGCATTTTGTTTTTCGTTCGCATTAACTGATTCCCGTTTTTAATTGTTTCAAGATTTGCCTGCTGAAAAATCAGTCAGTTCAAAAGCTTTTCATATTTGCTCCAAGTTCAAATGAATTATCTGTAATCATCATCTTCTTCATGATTAAAAATTGATTAGAAGAAACATTAGAGTCTTCATTATCAACTTGATTACATTTAATAGGATCAGACTATTAATGAGAGAAGATATTTTATTGATATTATCTACATCCACACAAAGATTATTTTATTTTATTTTCTATATAATATGACAAAACGAATTATTAAGAGAGAAGAACACAAAAAGAATTATGAACAGAAAAGAACACAAAAAGTATTCACACTCATAAACTTGGTCAAAAATACCATCTTCTATCAAGTGTATTGAATTTTGCGCTTCTCGTATATATTTTTGACCATGATAAATGTATAATGTATGATCTCTACCAATAAGAGTAGTGGTGAAGTGTGCTCTGTTGTTATGTATCACCACTCGCAGTTTCTACCTAAAAAAAAGTTTACAAAGTTAAAAGACAAACAAGCAAATGTCCAAATAAGGTGCTTTACTGCACCAATTCGAATAAATGTAGTTTAATCACAATCATAGTATAATGTCTCTTTTTACGCGGCGCCTATATATATGTGGTAACAGGAATCGTTAGCAATTTATTTCATAATCATAATTTTACTTTATAGAGGAAATTTTATTTCTCTATTATTTTATACATATGCAAAAAAAGAATCACCATTAACTAATGAAAATTCAGGTCGAAATATTTACAACGTATATAACTATCACCAATGAAACTAAAAGACATCACCTGTATTATTTCATAATCAGGATATAAACAAAAAAGGTGTCCAATCCATAGAACTCGTTGAGTTCTATTTTGGGCAAACTTGGTCTAACCTCTAAAGGGGGTGGAGGGGTCAAAAATTATAATAGTAAATTTACTAATGTAATAATAATCATCAGAGAATTTCTCCTCTATAACTTATTAAAATTTAACAAATAGGGTGTTCAATCGATAGAGCTCGTCGAGTTCTATCTTGGTTAACTTTTGGTCAAACTTTGTCTAAATCATAGCCGAATCGTTTTAGAAAATACTCGAATCTTGGCTTAAGATATCCTACGTTTATATAACTATATAAATATGAACTATTAAAATCCTGTTCTTACTTTTTTAATTTGTTAAAGGTACAGATCCAGTGTTTGATGTATGCCCTGGTTTGCATATAACTTGTAAAAGACTAATTAATTCTTTTTCAAATTCGAGTTGAATATTTAAATTGTCTAATTCCTCTTGAGTGTATTGACCTAGTGGTAATTCGATATAGACACCATTCGAATCAGTAGCAATGGTTAATGTAGTTATCTTTCCATTTTGATTAATATGAGCAGAGCAAATAAGTATCAATCTCCAATTTTGTATATTTCGTTGATAAGATAATAAATCAAAATTTTTACGTTCACACATATCTTGTCGATATTCCAACCAATGACAATGACCATCGTTCCACGAACATGATGGATGTTGGTCGATAAAGTTTGCTTTGGCAGATTCAAATGCAACTGATGCTTTATTAAATATCATGTTGATTGAATTTTGATTGGAACGAAGTGTAGTTGGTTCAAGTGCAAGTAAACTTTTCGTCGCATTACTGAGTTGTTGATGAAATGGAATAGGAGTTTGTTCGAGAATGTAAATAATTGCTTTTAAACGATATTCTAACTGTTCAACCGTCCATTGATACTCCGCATATTCAAAACCTTTGTCAAAGGTTGTCATAACATAATTTTTTAATTGGTTTGTTAATCCAGATACTAATTCCTGTGCAACGCCTGTAATAAAAAAATATTGCTAATGTGATTCAACTTCAAAGAGAATTGGGTACTTGAAGAAGAATTTAATGTCTGTGTTAGTTTATTCGAACTGACTCACATGATAACTACTCGACGCGAAAGCTGTAGGGACAATAATTGGTCTAATCATATGCCTAACTCAGTTCAGTCGTAGACAAAGTATCAGATAAGAGTAATGCAACCGAGATCAACGACCCATAGAGAATTTGATCTTTTACAATAGGTAATGACTTCAAAAAACATCTACTTCAATGATACTACATACCTGTTTGTTTGGCAGCTTCATTTATTTTTAGCATAATTATCGTGGAAGCATTTTCAACTTGATGTGGTGCTTTCTTTTCATTATTGCGATGCTTAGGTCCTGGTTCAATGCCAGTTAACAACCAAAATAAAATTGCACAAACACTTGAAGCATCAATTGTTGGACTACGACGAACATGTATCAGCACATTTCGTTCTTTATGTGTCTTGTCCTTGAACACCGGTGCATTGAGCTGTGGAACACGGAAAAAAATGTTACCTATAGTGTTACCCAGATGTGTTCGTCTATATATTTCTTTTTCTTTGAAAGAAGAGCAGCCAACATCATCTTCACGAGTTTCAATATACGACAGTCCAAAATCAATAACATGAATTTCACCTTTTTCAATTGATACATTTGGTTTACAGATAAATAATAAATTGCTTGGTTTTATATCACGATGTATAACACCTCTGCTATGAATACCTTTGATTATGAAAAGCAATTTTTGAGTTAATTTAACAGCATTCAGCAAGTTTATATCTTTATATTTCTCCATAAACGTTTCTAAAGTTTCTCCATTAATATAGTTCATAATAATCCAAAAAGTTTTATCTGCAGTTATAGCATCTTCCATTTCGTTAGGTATATTTGAATAATCATTTGTATATTGCGTTAATTCAGTAACATTTTTGACACCTAAAAAATAAATAAGCATTTTAGAATTTATAAAGAAGAAATTTTTTTGAAGAGTTACCTTGTAGTGCTTTTAAAGCGACTAATTCTCGATGAGCGCGCATTTTTCGTTCTTTCAAATAGTCATTTTGTGCTTCGTTAGTTTTTTTTGTTTTGATGTCATGTGAATAAATTTTTATTACTGCCGCTTTCGTTGAATCATTTTTATAGAATATTTTGCGTACTTCACCCTGACCACCAGCATTTCCTACTTGTGTATTTATAGATGTCCAGTCCACCGGAACATCGTTTGGTAAATCACGATTTGCTATAAGAAAACGAAAATGCAAATGCAATCAAACTCATACTGATATTCTGGCAGATTATCTTCTATGAAATATGTATGCTCTAAACGAAAACGGTATTTCAAGATGAGCACTTGAAAAAACACTCAATAAAATTTATCAGAAAGAAAAGACTTGTTTTAATAATTTAGAAATTATATTTTATTTCTTATAAAATACGCATTCAATCATCTTACCTTGAACTTTGATATCATTATAAGTTTTATCTGTGGTTGCGGATTCACTGTTGTGAATGTTTGATACAGCTTCTGTTTCTATGCCTAATTAATAAAAATACAAACTTAAAAAATAATTTCAACTTATTTTACGAAACACGAATTAAAATTAATGTTGAGTTACATAGAGTAAAAAGTTGGAGCCATCCTCTATCCTATCTTGAGAGTGTGGGTATGAATATTGCTGTTTTAGCCTTCTTTTATCTACAGTCATATCCACATCCACACCCTAATAGAATTTTTACGACTCATGATAATTAGAAATAGTGGTCATATTAATCTCTAGACTTGAATTCATGATATTTTTTATTACATCGTGTATAAAGAAGATCCAGCAATTTGACAAATCAGGAATAGTTTGCGTATTAAGCATTACTGCTTCTTACCTGGAGGTGTTTTAAAACTTTTTACGTTACCAAATGATTGTGAACAGGAGGACATATCGATTTTATGGTTACCATAAGTAATATCTACGATACCAAGTTTTCTTTTGTAATCAGATGATTCATCGTCAGATTGGGATGCGTTCATATCAGACGTTTCTTCCATCAAATCCTAATCGATCAATATACAAGTTCTTGACTGAATATATCTAAAAACATGTAATGAAAAAGTTAAGTGTTGCATCTTACAGGTAGTAGTAATGATCATGTACGGATTCAAGATAACATTTCTGAGTATCTCAAATCTAACTGCAATATGGACGATTAATAGAGTCTTTGTAATTAGAATTATTTAAATGATATTTTATTATCGTACAATCGACGTTACGAATTTATTTGTGAACCGTAACGTGTTACTAATCAGTGTACCGTTAACGCTTTTTTTTGAGCTAAATAAACGGTAGTTTTGGAAAAAAAACTAGGTCTGCAGTGGTTTTCTAAAAATAAATATGAAAACACTTCTTTTTCTAATTATGCTCTTCCAATATAACGCTAGGAAATACTTACACGATGATATAAAACGAAGAAAAATATGATATGTAAGAATGAAGCAACAACATCAATGCGGAGAGTATCAATATCAGGGGGGAGCGATTCGTGATTGTTTGATTTAAAATGAGATAATTTTGCTTTTCAGATGATTTGAATCAGTTTCTTCCCCCTTGATCAATATACTTATCAATGTGGTTACGTCAGACATGAAGTTAGCTTGTATGGTCCTTGAGGGAATAAATATTGAGAAAAAAAGAAGTTAAAAAGCATCTAAACGTTGAGAAGAATGTAAGCATATATGAATAAGAGACAGCGAAACAGAACACTGGCAAGCGCTATAAGGATAGAAAGAAAAGAAAAAAAGATATAAAGAACGACAAAAAAAATCTATGATTCATATAATATGGTTCTAATATAACTAATTCACCATTATCTTTTTTATCAATTGTTAATTGTTTTTATTTAAGACTTAGCTGATTTAATATATTCTAATGTTTTGACATTTAATTTCCATCCATGATATGCACATCGAACTATTTCAGGTAAATCTTCAATGTCGTGAACAAAATTTCCTCCAGCATGACGACATAAACTTCGATAAACAATTAAAGTTTTATCTTGATTTTGATAAATTATAAGACGAATTATTTGTGATCGATGTTTGCTTTGTTCATGACAAAGAATATCAATAAAATTTAATCCAGTTTTTAATTTTTCAATAATTGATAAAGGTTAATGACAAAGAATTTGATATGGAATTGGATTTGATAATGTATAATAAGGTGAAGACAGTGAAGAATGGTACATGTGTAGAATAGGGACATATATATATATGTTCACAATCAAAAAAACACAAAAATCTCTACAAAATGGTATATATTTAAAAGATTTTGGAGACTTTTGTGTTTTTTGTTTGTTTACACACATATATATATAGAGAGAGAGGTGGTGTCCCTATTCTACACATGTACCTACTTTTATATGAGAACGATGATCGTTCTTTGTTCTACCACATTTTCTCTCTTGTTTCTTTCTACGATAGTAAGCCTTTCTCGGTAAGAAATGAATGTTTCTTTTTATTCTGAAGAAAGAAAATGAGCGACAGCTCGGCAAAAATTGACCTAACATTTCTTTGCTTCTATTGTTAAATGATAATCATCAAATAGAATGTCATCAACTTTTTATTTATATGATGTGATTGGTTATCATAAAATAGAAGAAAGAAGGAAACACACCTGATGCCGTCTATTTGATCGGTTGGCCGTCAATTGGCCGAAAGAAAAATGTCGAAAGAGAAAAAATCAATGGAAAAATATCGACGGACGAAATATAGAAGAGAAAAATGCCGACGAAAGAAATATCGAATAGAAATATATCGAAAAGAGAATGTAAGAGAGAAAATATATTGAAATTGAAAACTATTGAAAAGAGAGAGGTCGTAGTTAATTGATGACATTGAACATGTGTATAGGTGCAATAAAGTTTTCCTCGAAATTCGTCGTATAAATAATCTCAATATGAGATACAATGATGGTCTTATCACTCTAATGGAATATTTACATAGATTATTATTTGTTGTTGCTAAATGAAAAAAATGATTTTTTTTCTTTTTCTTGTCATCATCTGTGAATAGTCTTTCTTGAAATGTTCAATTCTTATTATACAGTTAATAAAGGATATAGTCTTTCATCAACTAATTGATTAATGGTCGCTCATTTGCTTCTTCGACATACTTCTTTCGATATTTCTCTTCTCGGCATTTTTTTCTTCGATATTTCTCCTTTCGACATTTCTTCTTTCGGCATTATTCGTCGTCGTCTTTTCTACATTTTTCTTTCGACCAATTGAGGGTACACCATTTGATCTAGACATTGATCAATTATATATAATATTTACGAAATCACATTTTAATGTCTGTTTCACAATTAAAAATAATTTATTCATTTTATCGAATTATGTAAAAAAAATTTGCATTTGAATAAATCGATCGAATACTTAGATGAAAGCTTTTTTATTACCAAAACTAAGTTGTTACGAAAAAGTTTACAATGATACGAGATGTTATATGAAGCACAACATCATCAAGAGAATACAGACGTATAAATTTTAGTTCAGCATGTCCTCGAAATCAGCGATCCATCGAAACAATAATCGCCCAATTAATCACAGATTTACCTAATAAATCATGATTATCTAGCTCCTTGTCTCTTCATTACACCAATAATTTGTGCATTAAATTTGATTTTACTATTTATGATATTCGAATAAAACAATTTCAAGCGTTCGATTTTCAACATAACATAAATATTTTTATTCATAACCTATGACATCATCAGATATTTTAGAGTGCGCAAACAAACTTTGAAGACTTTTTTTCTTCTAAAAAAGGATGTGAGTGTGAATGTGAGTATAAACCACCTTAAAAGATGAACATCCACACACACCCTATAATCTCTTTGAAATCAAGTTAATAAATCTTGTATATTCTAGATGAATTTATGAATTTTCCACATCGAAATAATATTTTTTTTTTTTGTACAGAAAAATGAACATTTTGTTCTGATCACCGAGACATGAATATATACATAAAAGAAAAGAAATTGTACACATAGACGGCACAATGTCAAAGACAGTGAATTATTAACATCACAGTAAAGAAAAAAAGAAAACTTTCTCATGTTTCTTAATTAATAAGTATCAAGTTCTTCGATTATTATTTGTATTTTGTGAATGTTGGTGACGTGACGATGATGATGAGGATGATGAGGATTGTGATGATGCAATCATATTTGGTGTTGTACCAAAAACTGAATTAAATAAAGTTGAATCAAATACACCTGAACTGAGTAATTGAGGATTAGCTAGGGCAGCAGCTAATTGTAATGTTGCAGAATCCCATTGAATCGATGATGATAATGTTGGAGGAATTGGTATTTGAGATGAATGACCACGATTTGACTAAAATTGAATGTTATTAATTGTTAAAATTGTAAAACGATAAATAAATATTTACCTGTTGTTCATGTGTAGAAGTAAATCCTGTTGTTGGACGTCGAGATGCTGCTGGTGAAATTGATGACGATGGTGATACTATAGCTGATTGCGATCGATTTGAAGATGAAGGTGTTTTTAGTTGTTGTTGAATCTAAATGAAGGATTAATGACATAAATATTCTTTTAAAACAATTCAATCGAACTTGTTGATCAATTCTATGAGAAGTAGAAGTAAAATCAGTTGAATGACGATTTGAATGGCTTTTACTTGATGTTGAAGAACGTTGAGTATTTGTTGTTGTTGGACTTTGTATTGTCGTTGATGATTTTGAACTAGATGTATTTGTATTCGTTTTTGGACTATTCTGTGATTTATTCAGCATACTATCAACAGTTAATGGTGATGTAGACATTTTTGGTGCTGCCGCACCACTAAGTGCTTCTTTAAGAAAAGATCCAGCTGGCAATTTTTCTGATGGAAGTTTTGTAGCAAATTGTTGTTTAGAATTATGGACTGTTGATGATGATCGTTGTGATGATGATGATGATGATGAATCTTTATTTGAATGTGAATGAGTATGTTGTTTTAATGTTGGACTACTCGATTCATTTGAACTTTTTTTATATTGAGAAAATAAATCCATAGTAAGATCAATAACCGAAGAAAAATTTGGAGTTGAATTACGTTTTGTTGATGATTCAGGTTGAGAAACAATTGATGGCTTTGCTATTGGACGAACAATATCCGATTTATTTATTTTATTTGAAGACTGTTCCGATACCTTAAAGAATAAGTTTTAAGAGAAAAACATGAATGGATTCTATAAAATATATTTACTTGACTAGTCACTGAATCAGTAGATGATGGACGTGATGTATGTTGTTTAATAAGATTTGTTGCAACACGTGTAGCCATTTCGAAAGCTTTTATTTGATTATTATTATTTGTTAATGATTGACTTGAAGATTTACTAATATCATTTACTTTCACGTTTTGTTGTTGAGGAACTTTTATAGGTGATATATTAGAATTTGATATTTTCGGTGATGATGGAAGTGATGGTGGCGGAGGTGGTAGTGGTGGTGGTGGAAGGAGTGCTGGAACTGTTTGAGGTTCTTTTTTCACTCGTTCAGCTGTTATCGGTGTTGGTGTTGATCGTACAGCCTAGTTAAATTTTTGTTTTATTAAATATAAAAAATAAAATAATATGATATTTTACTTGTGATGGTTGAGTTTGAGGTGGATTAGGATCTCGTAATGGTCGATATTCTAATCTAACGACTTCACTAATAATTTTTCTAATTAAAAATAGAAAAAAAATGTTTAATTAAGTTTTTTTCATTATATCAAATTATACTTTGCTGTCATCCATCCAGGTTTTTCCCATAACGAAACAATATGTTCATGAAGAAATGATTCTAACGAATCTGAATCGAATATTGTCATTGTTTCAAGTTTACGATCGATACAACGAATGATTAATTCACTTAAAAGAAAGATTAAATTAAAAAAAAACTCTAAATAATGGTGATCTGTTGATTTACTTTATAGCTTTGTGTAAACGAAAGTTTTTTCTTGGTCCTCGATTTTTATCTTTCGATGGATTTTCAACCATTTTCTGTTGCCATTCTCTAGAATAATAAAATAGATTATTCTAAAAGAAAAATAATCAAATAATAATATAACAAACTTGACTGCTTGATTATGTGCTTGTATATGAATTTCTAATGAACGATTTATTTCAATTTTTAATTTTTCTTTAAGTTCATTTAAAGAAAATGTTTTCGTCGATGGTTCATAATCATTTAATAATAATAAACGAGCTCGTGTTAGTAATACTGATGTATATATACCAGTTTTTGTACTTAAAATATCGAAAACTAATTGTCGATGAGCATTTGTATGACGATGAAGTTTTTTTACCAAACTAAAAACAACAAAAATTAAAACTAAAATATTTTTCAATAAAAAAAACTTTTCTTTACTCAAGTAATTCACGACAGGTAGTTGAATTAAAAAGTCGTTCAATTTTCTTTTGAATATTATTCATTGTTGGATCAGATGATTTAATTAACTAAATAAAAAAAATATTATCAAATTTTTTCGACATAAAACAAAACTAACTTTAACTATATTTTCAATAGATGGTTTAATATCATTATCCATTTCATTTGGTAGAACATATGTTGTACAATTTTGTGTAGATTGTTCAGTTGGCGTTTCATTTAATTTTGCAATTTTTTTAACTGGTTCTTCAACTGGTTTGTTAGTTTTATTTTTGTCATCAGAATTAATTGATATAGGAGGTGCTGCTACTTCAGATATACTTCTGAAATAAAACAATTTCGATCTTTGATAATTTAATAAAAATACTACATACCTTTTTCGTTTTGTATTTAATAAATTCGGTATTATATCATCATCTGTTTTACTCTTTTTTACAAGTACCTTTTCATTTCCATCATCTTGATTATTCGTTCTTTTCTTATTTTGTTTTTCTTCTTTTTCACTGTCATCTGATTCATCATCATCATCATCATTTTCCTTCTCTTCATCTCCACTATCAGAATCACTTGCATCACTTAAATATCGAGCATTTATTGGTTGATGTTTTTCATTAACATAAAATCCATCTCGTTCATTAGTGACATTTTTTGGTATTATATCTTGTGCAGCAACTGAATCATCAATAAATGAATCATCATCATCTGGATCATTATAACCTACACCTAAATTTGCATTTTGATGATCATTTGAATCCATTAATGCATGAATTATATCAGATAATGATGCATTATCTTCAACAAGAGTCTATTGAACAAAAAAATAAATATTATTAAGAATAAAAAGAAAAGTAAAATTTACATCATGCTCTGCAAGGATTTCTTTGACACTTTGTTTTCCACATGCTTTAACATAAGAACTTAATACTAGTTCTAAACTTTCTTTATCATTTTTCTAGATGAAAAAAAATATAAGTAAATCAATATAATAATGATATCTTACAAATTTTGTATCATTTGCAATTAAATCCAAGAAAGATATTTCTTGTGGATTACTATCAAGATTATTTGGTAAATTTAATTTAATTTCATAGGAAAGTGTTGGTAATTGAGTTAAATCTCGAGCTTTTTTTACTGGCAAAGACATCTGAAAGAAAAAGAATAATAAGAAATCAAATTTTTCATGCAATTATATTATATTCATTCTGTTTATTATTAAAAAAATAAGAAAGAAAATATAATGTAGTTTGATATAAAGTTGAAAGATCATCAATGAATGGCGAAGACAAAAATGAATTGGAGATGTTTTCAATAGATGTCACTTTAAATTAACAGATAATAGTTCATCATCAATTATTTGAACTCGATTTGCAGATAAAAGTTCAATTCTATCATCATTTGGAAATAGATTATCTGATGGAAGTAATGGATCTGTTTCAAATAATGGTACATGTGGTCGATTAAAACGAGTATATAAAACTGTAGGTGTATTTGGTATATCATTAATAGTTACAGTTGTTGATGAACGATTTGTTCGACGAGCACCGACGATACTACTACGATTCGAACGTGATTTACGATTTTGTCGAATTTGCCAAATAAGTAAACTAAATCCTGTGAATAATAAAATTAATCCTAATATCGGACCAGTAAGAATTAAAATTAATGGTTGATATTTTGAATGTTTTCGGATAGTTTGTATTGATACATTATTATAAGATTGAAAATCAACTCCTGTTTCATTATTAACAAGATCTTCGTCAGCTATTATAGAAAAATTAGTTGTATCATTTTCATTAATAGAAGATATAATTGTTTTATTTGTTGAATTGAATAAAATAATTTCTGTTGTTGTTGTTGTTGTTTCGATTGTTGAGTCATTTACTATAGAAATTGTTTGATTAATCGATATTATTTTTGTTCGAATTGGTTCAGTTTGACAAACAGGATATCCACCATTACTACATCGATGCAGAACTACGAAGCCACCTGCTGAACGTTGAAAATAACGTAAAAAACATTCTTTTGGATCATTTTTATCACCAATAAGTAATCGTAATGAATTTCTTTTATTTAAATCATATTTTGATTGAATAGATAATTGTTTTTCTAATATATAATAAAAGAATTCAAGTAAAATATCACTAAATGTTCGACCAAGAAATTTTGTTACATTTATATTTCCACGTTCCTGCGAATCAAATTTAACAAGTGTACTATTGATACTTTGATTATAACATAAACGTTCACTATCTAGTGTATTATAAACAAATGATGTATGAATATAATAACATATTTTATTAAATAAGACAAAATTTTCTGGACAAGATAAAATTTCATTAATAGTAGATGTTTCAGTTTGATTATGTCTAAATTTAAGATACTTAATTGTTAATGTATGATCTCATAATATTATCGTAGAAATTAGTTTAATTGATTTAGACAATATTTTCAATTAGTCTTATGTTCGAAACTCACCACCGGCTATTTTTCCAAAATGATGATACACCGAGTCTGAGAAATATTTTCTATGATATTTTAAAAATATATCAAAAAAATCTACACAACTGATCTTATCTGATTGGAAAAAATATATTTACATACATTATTTGAAAATCTTCTTCATATGAACTTGTTGATTGAAAAGGTTTTTGTGCACATAAAATATAAGCAGGTGTATATACATTTGAACATGAAATAAGTTCATATGAAATATTATTTGAACTTGTTCTCATAATTGAAATACAAAGTTCATTTGATATTAATGTTAAATTATTATATTGAAATAAATCATTAAAAATATATGTCGAATTTCTATCAATTGAAAGTATTATTTTTGTATATGTTATCCACGATGATTGAATGAAATAATTCCATTGTTCAAATGTTTTGATAATTAATGGTAAACATTTATAATTTGAATATAATATTGAAATATTTGTTGGTGTATGAATTAATATTGATTTCAAACACATATTAAATATTCTATCAAATATAAGTGAAATCATATCAGTTGATAAACAATAATGATGTACATCGATTTTAATTAAACTATTGGAATTTACCTCATATGAATATTTTCTACATGAATTTATAAACCCTTGACATATATTAGGAAGAAATGAACAATGTATTAATGGTTTTCGTATTGCAATTATTTTTGTTTTTTGAAAATATTTTATTGGTAAACAATAACAAGATTTTTTACGTGAAAGAAAATATGAAAAATGATTGGTTACAGGAATTGTTTCACAATGTTTTCGACATGAATCAAGTGCTTGAATAAAATTCATATTAATTAATTTGATATTAGCTTGAATTGTTTCTAAACTATCTAAATAATAACAACCATCAAATGACCAATCATCACTTCGTTGTGATAATAATGTTGGTAATAAATAAATATTTTCAGTTAATGAATATATTTGTATATCATTTGATGTACAATTATTTATTGAAGAAAATTCACCTAAATATCTGTTGAATTCATAGGGTTTATTTATTGTATATAAACATATACAATTTGTTTGATTATTTGAAAGTAAAATTGTCCATTGTCGACAAAGACGAAAACATAATTCAATAGTCATATGTGAACTTGATAATGTTTGATATGGTAATAAATGATTTTCTTGAATATTATTAACAAGAAATTGTTTATCAGATCTTAAAATTAAACAACCAATTTGAGAATATTTCGATATAGTTAAATCTTCTTGATTACTTAATGAACTTACAGAATACACAGAATAAAGAAATAATAATAAGAAGAACATGATTAATATGTGTGTTTTAGTTTTCTTTTTATTGAAATGAATATAAATGAAAAAGATTTTTTCAAAAGTATTAGATTTCAATATAAGAGAACAGTTGTTTTAGAAAATATTATATTTCATAACTATTTCTTTAATATTTATAATTATTCATTCTTATCTATTCAAATCAATAGTATTTACATCATATAGAGTTGAACTATAAATTATATAGAAATTGTTTTCTAATTTATTGAATAGTTGGTATTCTCTTGTGTGTTTTTAGAAAGACTAAAATTTGATAATTCAGCAATAATTGAAACTAAAAATAAATATTATATAGCAAGGGTAATGAAAGACCATATGTAAAAGAACGGGTGTGGGCATGTCTGTATAGTATAAGAAAAGAATGACTTACACACCCATACCCACACCCGCCATCTAAAGCTAAAAATACTTTGATCAAACAGTAATTTTTCTGTTACTAAAGGGGGTGATCGAAAAATCGTCACTTTTTCCGCACTCTAGAAATGTCATAATACGAAAGTCCTTATCACCTAGACCTGATCCTTTTCTTGCCGTGTTTGCCGTAGGGAGGTATCTGGGTCTCAGTAGGGTAGTTCCATGGGGTTCCAAACACAAATACACAAAGTATTCAGAAAATTTTCTTTTCCCCCAAACTTTGTAGAGTTTTTTTTGTTGATCATTTTCGTATAAGGAAGTTTTGAATTCTATTGAAAAATGACGACGCTATCATCAAAATAAAATACGGTAAAATAGTTTAAATCCCATTTTCCTTATAAAATATAGAAAAAGGTCGAGTCTCTAATCTTGAACGGACTATAGTCTCAAGAAATATGACATAGTAGGTCTTGTAGAGAAAACTGTGCTCTTTAAAACCTACTATGTTATATTTCTTGAGAATATAGTCGGTTCAAAATTAGAGACTCGACTTTTTCCTATATTTTATAAGGAAAAATATGGGATTTTAAGCTATTTTACTATGTTTTTTATTTTGATGATAGCGTCATTATTTCTCAATAGAGTCCAAAACTTTCTGATATGAAAATGATCAGTGAAAGAAGCTCTACAAAGTTTGAGGGGAAAGAAAATTTTCAGATAAAATTTTCTGAATACTCTGTGTTTGACATCCCACGGAACTACTCAATACTAGACTCAGGTACTTCCCTATGGGAATCGCTGAAAAAAAAGAATCAGATCTGGGATCTAAGTGATAAAGATTTTCGCATTATGACATTTTTAGAGTGCGGAAAAAGTGACGATTTTCGATCACCCCCTTTGTTCTTGCTCAAATATATATTTATTATTGCAGTTTCATCAATTCATTATTATCCATTGCGTAATACATAATTGCTGAAAAATATTTTTTATTGTTCAAGAATTATTGCTAATTCGTATTTTTAATTACCACTCACTTCAATTTTTAAATTGCCCAAATAAATACTAGTCGTTTCTTATTATGTGATTATTATGACGATCAGTTTATATATTTCACGACATTTCAACAGATATTTTTTCTCCACAATAATAAGCATATTGAACTTATATACCAAAAATGAATAATTGTATAAAATATTATATGTTTATCGTAAGAAACTGAATAATAATCAATAGCGTCGTCTTACGGCTAGGAATTACAATGGTAAATCTAATCAACCAATCGAATTTACTATTGTTTCTGTTGATCTTCTAACAGATACATGCAAACAAATCAGCACGATTTTATAGTAGATGTTAACAGAAAACTATGAAATTCAATAATGACTAATCAAATAAGTTCTATACCTGACGTACATCTATCATCAATAATAAAAGCAAATAAAACTGAATATGAATGTTGTATATGTTTAAATAAAAAGTAATTAATTTTTCTATATTGAAATATTTATTATTATTTTTTTTTTCAAAGAGATTTAATTATTGTATTTGATTGTAATCATCATGTATGTCTATCATGTTTTAAAGAATATGCTATAACAAAATTAAATAGTCGTCAATTTAAACTTGATTCAAATATTGGATATAGCCTTGGATGTCCAGATGGTTGTCCAAATACACTTCTTCGTGATTTACATATTTTTCGTTTAATGGATAAGTCAAATGTATATATATATTTGGAATATATTTATTTATATTTATCTATCTATATCTGTATATATAGTATGAACGATATAAAATATTTGGTGCAGAAGAATATGTATTTAATCATCAAGGAGTTATTTGTCCAATGCCATCATGTGGCTGTGGATTGATTCTTGATGAAAGCAATTTAAAAATAATTTGTCCATTACCACTTGGTTGTGGAGTATGATGAAGATATATTTTATATGAATTTAATTTTATGTTTATTTTCTTCTAGAAAACATTTTGTCGAAATTGTAAAACACTTTGGGAAGATGATACAGTTCAAGTTTGTTTATGTCAAGATGATAATAAAAATGATGATAATCGACCATATTCAGTAAAAATAATTTGAAAGAAGAATGAATAAATTTAATATGTATGTTTTTTGTAGTTTTGGAATTATTTATTTAATTATCAACGTGAAACATCATCAGTACTTGTAAAAAAATGTCCGAGATGTTCTGTAAAAATTGAGAAAGATGGTGAGTTAATCTATAGAATTGATATAAAAATTTTCTTATAACATATATAGGTGGTTGTAATGCAATATCTTGTACTCATTGTGGTATGACATGGTGTTGGATTTGTGAAATGGAATTTCGTACTGATTGTATTCAATCTCATTGGTTTTAATTTTCTTATTTTTTTTTTGCAAATAAATTATTATTTTGTACATTTATATTAATATTTAGATATAGAATACTGAGAAAGTATTGATTTTTATCTCTTAGAACGAATGATTATCATTTATTGTAATCAATAATAAGACACGCAGCTGTTCGTCTTATTGACAGAGAAAGATTTGTTGTTTGCTTTCATGTATTTATGTTTGATAGTCAAAGATATAGCATAAGATTTATACAGTTATTTGCATTATCTCATTAATTTTTCGGTTGAATAAAAAAAATACGACGACGTTTGTTGTACGGCAGTTAGATATTAATGGGTACAAATAAGAAAATAACAATTTTGATAAATACAAGATGATAAAAAGACCATAAATGTCTCCTAGTAATGATGATTCATTGAATATCGCCCCATGAAATATACAAATCATATGTATATTATCATTTGATATAGATAACTGTGTAACATTCTTATTATGTATTACATAAAAATATATGCGATTTAACGAGAAATAATATTATCTTAAACTTTCCAGAAATGATATTTGTTTTTTTGTCTATTAACAGATTTATGATTGGTAGACGACTGATATTAGAAAAAGAATAAGTAATGAAAGAGCGGAAAAGAAAGAAAGCAAAAAAAGACGATTGAAAGTTTCAAAAAAAAAAGAATCTTTATTTTGTAACAACACTATGATCAATTGATTATTCTCATCGGCAAACATTGCCTTTACAATATTTGCATGACTAATTTACTCAATAAGCTATATGCACGAAGGAATGCTGTTTCTTTTTCGGCGGTTTTTTTTGGAATTGTCATCACTCGTTCTTTTTCTGCCTATCTTTCTTTTCTTGCTATCAATACTTTGGTCGATGACAAGAACGCCTTTCATCTCTCTTTCTTTAGAATTTATCTGGTTTCTCTCTCTCCTTTTTCCTTCTTCTTCTTGTTCGCCTTCTTCTTATTCTTCTTTCTTCTTCTTGTTCGGTTCTATTTCTTCTAGGATATATGTCTTCGCTTCATTTTAACTATCCTATTTCTTTCTTCGATCCAAGAACTTCTAAAGGAAATGGAAAGAAAAAAAAGAGCATGACTACTGCCAAACTGATCATTATCAATTGTTCAGATTTATAATGTGTAAGAAGAATTACGAGGTCATGACCACAGCTGGATTCATCAAGACACAAATGACACCATTCATTATCCAAATATCGTTGCGAAATTATACCAGATGAAGCCTTATTTTTCATATTCATTCATTTTACTTAATATTACATTTACATTTGGTAATTTAATAATCAAAGAATAACAAAAAATTTGATTTTTTCTTCTTATAGTCCATAGTAGTGATAAAACGAATGAACTTTATCATTATTTAATGAACAATTATAATAAAAATGTTCGTCCAGTAAGAAATAATTCTGATATTGTTACCGTCAAACTTGGTCTCAAACTTATACAAATAGCTGATGTTGTATGTATATATTATACTCAATCGTCCTATTTTTCTCTTCTACGTTTATATATACATTATATAATTGAGTTACTAGAAAAGGATAAGAAATAATTTACATATATACACTTGTTTCCACTCCGAACTGAATGAAATGTAAATATAGAAAAAAAAAAGATGATGCCGATATATATATATATATACACATATGTATACATCTATCTATATATATATATATGTGTGTGTGTATAACCTAAATAAAGTATCGAGTAAAAGGAATAAAGAAACACATCTGTTGCTAGATAACTGAGTGCTGATATGATTACTGATGGTAATAGGTATTTTTCATAATATAAGAAAAGCAAAAGGGCAATTGTTATATATTTATCAATGTCATTTAGGACGAAAAAAATCAAATAATGCAAACACATGTCTATGTACTTCATGTAAGTCGATTTGGATATATTTTTTTCTCAAAATGAGTAATCTAATATATATATATATACTATTAAGGAATGGCAAGATTTTAGTTTTATATGGTCACCAGAAGATTTTGGTGGTGTAGAATATATTCAAATGCCCAGTGATTTAATATGGAAACCTGATCTTGTTCTTTATAATAGTAAATATAATT
Organism: Adineta steineri; assembly: GCA_905250115.1. Lineage (NCBI taxonomy): Eukaryota > Metazoa > Rotifera > Eurotatoria > Adinetida > Adinetidae > Adineta > Adineta steineri. The sequence goes on from CAJNOI010000255.1 coordinate 18,944, forward strand.
TATATATAAAAATGTATATTTTATTTGTTTTTTTCAATCTTAGATGCTGATGGTGATTATCAAATAACTACAAGATCCAAAGCACAAATTCGATATGATGGAACTGTTAAATGGAATCCTCCAATGATCTATAAATCTTATTGTTCTATTGATATTGAATTTTATCCATTTGATATACAAAATTGTACACTGAAATTTGGTACATGGACATATCATGTAATATAATTTTCAGAAAAAAAATATATAAACTAAGTTTTTTTTTTGTGTTAGGGTTTACTTGTTAATTTACAATTTTTAACAAATAATGAATCTTCTGTTCTTGAACGTGGTTGGGATCTTGAAGATTATACTCCATCCATTGAATGGGAAATCACAAGTAAAATTTTTGAAATAGAAAAACAAACTTGTTATTTCATTCTCTCTCTCTCGTTTTTAAAGATCTTCGAGCTATTCGACATGAAATAGTATATGCATGTTGTGTTGAAGTTTATCTTGATTTAACATTTACATGTATTGTCCAACGAAAACCATTATTTTATATAGTTAATTTAATCATACCATGTTTTAATATATCTGTTCTTGCTGTACTTGTTTTTCTTTTACCATCTGATAGTAAAAAAAAAATTACATTATCAATATCAATTCTTGTTGCTCTACTTGTGTTTTATTTATTACTTATTGAACTTATTCCACCGACATCAGTTGTTATCCCATTACTTGGTAAATATTTATTATTTACACTTGTTATTGTTAATTTATCAATTATAATAACAATAATAACGCTTAATATACATTTTCGTCGTTATCCAACAACACATATGTCACCATTTATAAGAAATATTCTTTTAATTTATTTACCAAAATTATTATTTATGGAACGACCACCTATGCCACCACGATATGTATATGTTCGAGCAAAAGCATATGAAAATAATATTGAAAATAAATCTTTAACATTTCCATGGAAAGATGAACAACGAAGATCTATTGCTCGAAAAACAGCTGATCATATTGCATATATTGCTGAACAAATTGAAAATGCTCAAAATGAAAAAGAAGTAAGTTTTATTCTAATTATATCTTACACACTCCCCGACACAGAGGAAAGAAAAACATCAATCAAGAAATCTTCGAACGAGAATATTGACATGCATGTTATGAAGATTAACTAACCGTTGATTATTATATAATCGTCTGTTCTCTTATCGAAAGACGTTTACTCATGTGAAAAAATCATCAATTAGAAATAGATTACGCGCAATAAGATACTGACGAGAGATGTAATAAGTATTTACAAGCTATTGATTCAATATCTCAGTTACAAGTAGATTTCAGGAAAACTAAAAAAATAAGATTTTTTTCCCCCCCGATATAGATTTGATTGTATCGCAGTATGGAAGAAACAAAAGAACGAATGTTTTTAACATTACTATAACCTCATTAAGAACTAGAAACGATTATGTACCTTTGTCATTAATCATTTTGACAGGAAATCTATATTTATGTCAAAATTTCGAATAGGAATCTTATGAGTCATAGAAGAAATGGTTAAATAATTTATATCTTTTATATTTAGATTGTTGAAGAATGGCGTTTTATTGCTTTAATTCTTGATCGTCTATTTTTAATAATATTCGTATCTGTTAGTCTAATTGGTACATTTTTATCATTACGAACAGCTCCATCATCACATAAAGCTACTCCTGTTGATCCACTTTGTTATTTATATTATCCACCTATTAATGATTCACAATGGATAAAAAAATGTGGTACTGATCATTTAAATAATATGTCAAATCGAAATTTAGTTTCAAATATTCCTTAATAAGACAAAGTTTTCTTCTTTAAAACAACAAATAAGACAAAAAAGAAAGACATCTGAGTTTTTATCAAATAAAGAGACATATACATACAAACACTGTTACAAATACAACCGGTTAAATGAATATAAAAACAAAAAAATGGAGTTTTATATATACTGTTCTTTATTGAAATGAATTATAAATCTCATGTTATTATTCATCGACAATAATATTATTATTTGATCTACCATCCAAATTCTGAAACAAAAGAAAAAAAGAAATTTATTAATTGCTAATTATTAATCTTACAATATTGTGTTCATTAAGATAAACTCTTGAAAAAAAAGCTGGATATTCGATATTTTTTGGCATTTCATTTCTTATTTGTTCTTGTATGATAGTATTTAATTTTCTTAATGTTGGTAATAAAAACATTACTGTATAAAAATCTCGATTTTTTTCTCCACGTTTACAATCCATATAATCAGATAATAGAATTGTTAATTGCGTTTGAGTAGAATCAATTAATAAAAAATCATTAAGATAAGTATTACCTGTAGATACGAGAAGTAAGGAAAGTAATAATGAAAATTCTTTTTCATCTAATTTTAATGATGATATATAAATTTGAATTTTTTCTATATCAGAATAATTTGTTTTAATAAAAGGAAATAATTTTTCAAATTCATTATTTAATTTTTCATCAATTGTATTAAAATAATTGAATAGAAAACAATTATTTAAACGTTGTAAACATACAATAATTAAACTATGAATACTTGATTTAACTAATTGAACTTGATCAGTTACATTTTGTAAATTCATAAAACCAGGAATACGTGTAGCAAATTTAACTGTACGATTTGCATAATTTTTAAATTGATTCATACAAGATAACCAAGGTGTACTATTACTTTGACATATAGGTATATTCTACAAAATAATATAAATAAGAAATCAATTTTTTTCTCGGTTTTTTATTTTACTTCGAGTGTTTCTTTGTATGCTTTATGAATAGTTAAAATTAATTCTTTACTTTGATGATCTAATTGATCTTCGTAATCAATTATTGTCCATGTAGATAGTGTTACTAAATACATAAAATATATGACATTACGTTATGTGGGGGTAATGAATGAGAAGAATACATCCACCTACACCAGAGATGGAGCCGGTACCGGTCCGTACTTTAGACCGGTAACTCTACCGGTTTCTTATCGCCCAATTTTCTACTAAAAACTTATTTTTCTTCCGAAAATGTATTTGTACCCCCCTCAGGGGGATAAAATATGAACGTTATTGGCAGTCAAAGCCAGTATAACATCCGTTCAAGTCGGATCGAGTTAACGACTTCTACACTACTGAAGTATTGTTGATTTAATGAAATCCTTGTTACATATCTTCTTCTTTTTAATATTTGAAAAATAATTTAACTAAAAACTTACGTTCACTTTCTGAATCACTTGATTCACTAACTGTTCGTTTTTTATTTGATCGTTTATTTCGTACAGTTGTAGGCATTGTTTGAATCATTTGATGGATCATTGTAGTATTCGAAATTTGATCATTTCGTTGAAGCATCATACCTTAAATTAAGAATTTAAAATAGAATAAATATAATAATATTGAAATTTATACGAACGCATATGATGTTTAAATAAATTACTTTGACGTCCAATTCGACTTCCTAACAAAATTTATCAATAATTTTCTTCTAAACTACAACTAGATAATATCAATTACCTTCAACAGACATGCCAACTTTAATACAACGTTGAAATCGACAATAACGACAACCATTTCTTGTCGATGCATTTATTTCACATGTACCATTATCCATACATTTATAACGACTTGGTGCTCTTTCTTTAATACTTCTTCGAAAAAAACCCTATAAATACAAAATTTAAAAAAACACCTGTTGTTAAAAACATGTAAGACTTACTTTGCAACCTTCGCAAGTGATCGCGCCTATATATATCAATAAATCAAATATATCCTAAAAAATAAATCCTAATTTCCTACCAAAATGAATTCCACTAGAAGGTGCTTGACAAACATAACAAGATATTTGAGCAAATATATCAGCTACACGTGGTGTTTGTTGTATTTCTGGACCTTCTAAAATTATTATTCCTATGAATAAATAATTAAAATAAAACATATTACACTAACCTTTAACAGTCATTCCAATTAATTTACATTTTTGAAATCGACAATATTGACATTGTGTTCGAGTATTTCTTGTTATCATACATTCTTTATTTCTTACACATTTATATTTTAAATCTTCACCATTTATAGATCGAAGAAAAAATTTCTAATTTTACTTCTCGATATTCAATATTTCAATATAGATATTTATTCTTACTTTGCAAGCCTCACATGTAATCGCAGCACAATGAAGACCAGATGATTGCTCACCACAGACTTGACATGGTTCAAATCGTGCTTCAAGTAAAATAGATAAAGGATCTGTAAAAACATCAGCTGAATGAGATCCATTTGTTAAATCAGTATAACTAAAACAAATCAAAGAAATAAATTTTAATTAAATATTTATTCGTTTTTTGTATTGTGTATATATATATGACACTATTGTACTTGATATTGGACACAGTACAATGTCTGATTGTCCAATATCAAGATCACATCTTCTTCGAAGACAAATCATCTATATATTCATAATTGTATAAGGATAAAAATAGATACTTGGAAATCATTTTTGATTGAAAATCATCCATTGAAAATATTGTTTAATTTTTGTAAGAGTTTGATAGTTTGTTTTTCTATTTAAAATAATCAAATGAAATTGAGTTATTGTCGTTGTTGTTGCATTAATGATATTCGATCTTTTTTTCTTTTATATAAAATAGAAAAGACGAAATGTAATAAAAGAGAAGAAACAATCGATAGAGAAAAAAAAGGAGAGAAAATATGTCTTTGATTTTTTTTTATTTGTAATATATCAACAACCACTAGCCAATCATATCGATTGATGTTTGCTTTTTCTCTCTCTCTCTCTTTCTCTCTACGATGTGATAGTTAACGTTTAACATGCAATCATATAGGAGAAAAAAAAAGAGAAATAAAATTAGAAATTGTCAAACTATTGTGATCGTGTGTCCAGCCGTGTAAATTTGCTTATTGTTGAGTATAGATCTTCAAGTCAGACACAATGAGTATCTAAAGATAGTTAAATATGAATCTTTACGAATAACTGATTATTCTACTGTATGACATACTCATATATATATATATACATTTTTTCTTTGCCTCTCATTCTTCTCTAGTATGTCTATTTGATACCATTACAAAAAAAAACAGTTGCTCTAAATATTGGACATCATACTTCTCCACATATATATATATATAGTCTCGTGTTTTGTGATGCTGATATGATGTATATTGATAAGATTATTGTATTACATCAGTCAAAATAAAACGATGATTGTATTTTAATCTTGATCTTTTCTTTCTGATAAATATAACAAGACTGAAGTTTTTATCTAAAGAATCAATCATTTAAATAATAAAATTGTGTGTAAGAAAGAGATTCGTTATTATTGAAAAAGGATTCAATACAATAAGTTCTATTTCTCATTCATATCAGTTTAGATTAAATTCGAAACTAAAAAGAAAATATCCGATGCATTAATTCATCTTGAGATCAAGTCCTTTGTTTTTTTTTATCTCTTTATTTATTGTTATGTATTTTTGTTTAACAAAGCCTTTTTTTATTCAAAAACAATGCACATCAATAATAAGATATATGCACTGTATTTGTTTTCTTAACAGATTTGTGTGATTTTATATAAATGAAATAATTACAATAATACATATAGTAATGTTTTGAATGTAGCTGATATTTTATAATTATTTTTTTTCAAAAAAAAGATTCTATTTCATATTTACTATAGTTTCTCATTTCTCTCATTATTTCTTTTAAAATTATTTAATGTTTCATATTACTTGGAATTTATTTAATAAAAAAAATGAAGTATTGTATCATGAGTACAATTGCATATGTTATATTCCCTTTTCAATTAGTAAAAGAAACTTCTATTCAGTTTGTAAATAATTTAATTCCAAGTTAATATTTTTCTTCTATTATGTAAATGAAGAAATATGAATCTTTACTTTAATTTTACATGTAGATTAGTTAACCTACTTTTTGATGACTTATTGAAGTTCTTGAGAGAATGAACCGCTTTTCAATTACGCACATAGTTTTTAAGAAAACATCTTAAATTACTGTAGTATCAGAAGAAAATTATAAAATGACTTGCTATTTTTTATTCTATGATCATTTTTATACTTATCAATCTGATAAAGTTAGTCTACAAGTACTGACTAGATTTTATCGATCCAGCAGAAATGGTATGAAATATTTTTTTCTTAGTTTATTTTATTTAATTTGTTTAAAATTTAGCTTGAAACAATACAAATTGGCATTTTACTGTTAACAATTGTATGGATACATTCTTCTTCAGGTTCTGAAGGTAAAGTATTTTCAAGTGATTAGAGATACTTACTACCTTATGACTATTACTCGAGTGATAATCATTACAATACATCTTTTGTTGACTAATTCTATATATAGTATTTGTTAATGAATCTTTGGAATAAGATGAATATATATGAGTAGTTTCATTTTGATTGTTTAATTTGTGAGAGTATATACAGCAAAGATTAATGTAATGAGTGAGAATTACATTTCGATTATTAGTTTCTATAACAAGTCATCTATTCTAATGGAAACTGAGAAGTAGATTGATCGAAAACTTTATTGAATAAATTAGAGTAATTTGTTTATTTTATCGATAATAAAAGCTTTACAAAGCCATTCCTTTTTTTTTAACTTTATAATGGTTTATTAAATACCGTTCTTAAAGAATCGAAAAAATGAATCTAATTTCTTTTGTACTAAATTTAAATCAGTTAAAAACTAGATTCATACAGAATGGATTTAGTCAATCTTATTTTCTTTTTGAATTAACTGTAAGAAACATGCATTCTAGAATATAAATTCAATTTTATTTATCACATAAAAGAAAATCGAGTATATTTTCTATCTATCAATGTAATTATTATATTGTTAGCATATATTCTCTTTTTTTCAAACTTAATATAATTTAATATCGTTTATATTGAAGAAATATATTGTGCTTGTTTCTACGAACTTTCTATAAAATTCGATGTATTATCTAAATATTCAGATTCAGTTATAGTTGACTGCCCCTGCGTGTGAAAATCTTTGACCTGATTTTTTTAGATAATGTTCCTTTCTATGAGATAGATTTTATAAGTGAAATGGTAGATCTGTAAAATAATCATGGTATCTTTTGCCACATACTCTGTTGCTATTCATACATAGTAGTAAACTCATTAAATTTTAGTATTACATATATCGTCGAAATAATCTATTTTGTAACTAATTTTGCTGATGCAAAAATGAGTATATATATATAAACAATACCAGAAAAATTGTATCATCTGTTGTAATTGTTTAATGATATCTAGCTAGATTGTTGCTATCAAGTGAAATAATAAAATAAAATAAAAATATTGAATTAATTTGCTGAGTAGAGTAATATTCTATCCACTTACTGTTCTGATTCTAATAAAAACGCCGATCTGCTATCTTATGTTGTCTATTTTATATATCAACGAAGAGGACTAAAACATCAGTACTAGTTTTGGAATGTTAAACCTATGTTTCTGTTCATTTCAGCGTTCTACAATCGGCCTAAATTCATGTGTCCAATTAAAAAATGGGTTTACCAGGGCGAATTTATACCAACTGCATGCCGCTCTGATGATCCTGAGCTAGAAGATTTTTTTGTGGATAGCAATAATCAGGTCTACGTACTTGACTGTAAAAATATTCTGATGACGACATTAAAGTCATCTGCCAATCAACCACAATTAAAATCACCATCTTGGGATTTATCCCAAAGATATCCTCGGGATCGCCCTGAGAAGAAACCAAAAAGTCTTTTTGTCACGTCCAATGGTACCATTTATATTGATAATGGTGCTCAAGGTACCATTGATGCATGGTCACCAGATGGATACCTTCGTTCAATCGCCATGAACACCAATAAGCCTTGTTATGGACTATTTGTTGATAATAATGATACAATTTACTGTTCTATGTCAGAATCTCATATAGTTATAAAGAAATCACTCAGAATTAATAGTAGTTCATGGACAATAGCTGCCGAAGAAGCTAAAGAAGGCCCAAAGAAACTCAAACAACCTTACGGAATCTTTGTTAACGACAACTTTAATTTGTATGTAGCAGATTGGGAGCGGAACAGGATTTTACTTTTCCTACCTGGACAAACAAGCGGGGAAACGATAGTATCTGAAGGAAAAATAACCGATATCTGGCTTGATAAACCAACAGATATTACATTGGATGCTGATGACAATTTATATATTGTAGACAGCCATAATACTCGAATCATATTTGTCAACTCAGAGTTTACTCAATATCGATGTTTAGTCGGCTGTCCTAAAAACTCGAATTACAAGAACGTCAAAGATCAAGAGATGCTAGATAGTATCAGCTTCGATCGATCTGGAAATATGCTTGTTAGTGATCAAATAACAAAGCAAATTCTAAAATTTACTCCCAAATTTAACTCCACATCGGAAAACTGTGGTAAGTGAAATTAACACTTAATAGAAAGCAGACTATTACTCAAGCTAATTCTAGTTAAATGGATCGAACTTGAATTTATTTTCAACGCTGTAAATATGATTTTGATAACCATATAATTAACCATATTCTTACATTTTGACAACATACTTTTCTCGTTGAAAAAAAGAAAACAACATAGAATTTCTAGATAGGATCATACCAATCTGTCTAATAAAGATCCCATGATCATTATGATTTGTGTAATATAATTGTATTTAAAGTATCTGATTATGATTGAACACAGCCAATTGACTTTTAATGAACTATGAAAAATTTGTACGCTAAACTTTAATTATTTTTTGAAAGAAAACGTTTTTTACATAATTCATTGTTTTTTTTATTAAAAATTAAATAACATATTTATTGTTTCAGTTGAAAACTCAAAGGAAGATATAACAACAACTTATAGTCCACCTCGAATTGAAAATACAAGTATTTAATATTTAAATTATATTTTTATAAGATTATACAATGTTTTTTTTTATTTCAGGTGGTTATGGTAATGTTACCAAAAATTCCACGTCGAGTACAAAAAGTTGTATGCGTTGATTTTATAGTATTATTACACTTAAATACATATTGATAAATCTTTTTTAGATTCTACTGATTTATCAACAATATCAATTGGAACAGATGACAACAAATCTTCGAGTGAAACAAGCTCTTTACCAAGTGATAAGAATACATATTTGTTTGATTTTGTTCTATTAAAATTAGTTGAAAAATCAAATTGATTTTATTTTAAATTTAGTTATTTTATTAAAAATATTACTTCTGTTGTTTCCTAGAATCGGATGATTCATCTTCAATTATCACAACAACTGCAACTGATAGCTCAGCTGCGCCAACTACAACTGATACTTCAGTTACAACAACTACAACCGATAGCTCAGCTACCACAACTGCAACTGATAGTTCAGCTACACCAACTGCAACTGATAGCTCAGTTACAATAACTACAACTGGTAGGTCAACTACAACAACTACCACTGGTAGGTCCACTACAACAACTGCAACTGATA
>CAJNOI010000255.1:28486-102994 GCA_905250115.1 Adineta steineri
TGGTAGGTCCACTACAACAACTGCAACTGATAGCTCAGTTACAACAATTACAACTGATAGCTTAGCTACCACAACTGAAACTGATAATCCAGTTACAACAACTACAACTGATATTTCAGTTACAACAACTGCAACTGATAGCTCAGATACAACAACTGAAACAGATATTTCAGCTACCACAACTACAACTGATAACTCAGCTACAATAACTACAACTGATAGTTCAACTACCACAATTGCAACTGATAGTCCAGTTACAACAAATACAACTGGTAGGTTCAATACAACAACTGAAACTGATAGTTCAGTTACAATAACTACCACTGGTAGGTCAACTACAACAAGTAAAACTGATAGCTCAGCTAAAACAACTGCAAATGGTAGATCAACTACAACATCTATATTGAAACCAACGATTGATGAAAAGCCTGCATCTAATTTCGTTGCACCTAACTGTTCTGATTCAAATTTTATTGGACTTTCTTGTAACATTTCATCTCAACCATGCGATATTTATAAACCTTGTCAGAATCTTGGCATTTGTACGAATAATTTAACATTTCCTCTTGGTTATACATGTCTATGTCAACCTGATTTTAGTGGCACGAATTGTGAAACTAATATTCAACCATGTCAATTAAATACTTGTTTACATGACGGTAAGTAATCATAATTGATTTGTTTTCGTATTTTTCGTCATAACAATTACAAAAATATTTTCTTTTATATAAGGTAACTGCACTAATGTTAATAGCACACACTTTTCCTGCAATTGTACAAATGGACGCATAGGCATCCATTGTGAAAGTATAGTTAACTATTGTCATAATGTTACTTGTCTTAACAAGGGTATTTGTCAACCATTACTCCTTGGTTATGAATGTAGATGTGTATCGAGTAGTTTCACAGGCGATCATTGTCAAAATGTAGCACAAAGTCTAATTGTTCGCCAGTTCGTTTCAAAAACATTTGGTTATATTGCTATTATTGCTATCTCAGTAGTTGTTGGTTTTGTCGTTATAATGGATATTTTAAAATATGGATTTGGTATTGATCCAGTTTGTAAAGAACGTGATCTTCTCCGACGTCACACCGCTACACTTCGACGAAGCAATCGTCCAAAGCAAAAACTTCAAAACAAACTTTATTTGCGACATTTGAGTTAAATATTATCATTGCAATAAATCATTTCATTTGAATCGACAATACATATAGATAGATTTAGTATTAAAATTTACAAAACCTTCAAAAAAAATATTCATATTTAATCATTATTTGTGTTCGTAATGTCGTATAGTCATCTATAGATATATATTCTTTATTGTAATTGTATAATGTGAACGTGTTTATTAAAATATCTTAAAATTAATTTTATGAATATATTACCGATTACATAATACGGCGATAGTTTCTTACTGCTTAAAGCATATCATTTTTTAAACAATTAGGATTGATACTACGAAAATTAGGATATACAGTAAAACCTCTGGTTGTGAACACCTCTCGATAGTGAACACCTCTGTTTTATGAACGGTCTCAGGTCCGACGGAGCGATTTTTGCTGAAAATGCATCTCTCCAATATGAACACCTCCTTATTCTGAACAGTGAACGCTTTTTTTCGGTCCTGTCTGGTATTGTCACCTATCCAATGTGAATATATATATATGTCAGACAGAATTAAGATTTAGGTAAAACTAAACTAAATTTTAAAAATTTAAAACGATAATTCAGTCCTTATCATAGTTTTAAATTTTACAAAACTTTAGAATTTGTAAGTTGAATTCAATTGAAATTGAATATAGTTTTAGGAAGATGTAGAGTTCGCAAGTTGTTTTGAATAGAAAATAAAATAAAGTTTTGAAAGATGTAGAGTGCGGTGGATGTATAAAACGAAATATAACGAAAACTGTTTCAAAGAAGATCATAAAGTTTTTTTCATGAGTGAGGTGGGTAGAATAATTATTTTTATCTCATTGAATAAGTTTTATCATATCAGATCGTGCGAATATCATGTCTACTCAATAAAATATTTTAAAATAAGTTTCTCTTAAGCAATTGATACGTTATTTATCTTATAAATTATTACGAATTTTCCCAACCAAAAAAAAAATACAATTCGAATTTCCACGCGGAAAGAAAAGTAAATTTTGCTAGGGACATATATATGTTGCTTTTTTGACTTTTTCTACTTCGTGTCATATGTTTTGATGAGCTGCCTAATTCGAATTCGAATATTAATAGATATCCAACTGCACACTACTAATTCTGAAATAAATAGTGAAATTTAGGAATAGATTCAGTTTTAGGTTTAGTGTTACTCTAAGATGTATATGATTCATATATACGACTAAGGGGTGGGTGAAAGAAGGTGGCAAAGTGGGTGAGACAGATTTATCTGAAAATTATTCTAAAACTAAATCTATTGCTAGAAATAGGTATTAGTTTTTCTTTTTTTAAGATCCGTTTATATTCGAGCTCAAATTAGGCAGCTACTCAAAGGCATAAGCAAATACTCTAAGATTTCTTCCATTTCATGCTATGTTATATATTAACTCTCTATAGTGAACACCTCCGTATAATGAACACTTTCTTCCGGTCCCGGTGGTGTTCACATTAGGGAGGTTTTACTGTATATGCACTGTATTTATTTTCTTGACAGATTTGTTTCATTTTATATAAATGAAATAATCATAATAATACCTATAGTAATGCTTTGAATGTAGCTGATATTTTATAATTATTTTTGAAAATATCGAAAATTTTCAATTATTAAAAGGTTCTCATAACTAGACACAATATATAACTTTCATTGAGTATTGATTCTTAACTTCCTATGCATATATATATGTGTAAATTTTCTCTATTTGCAATCTAAAATGCATGTGGAAATAATAATGCAAAAAAGTAAAATATAACTTTTGATTCAGTCTTATTAATAATAGTTGTTAAATAAATTCAACACTCAGGATTTGATAACACAAAAAATAATTCTTTTAATTATAATTCATCTATAACTTGGCAATTATTTTTTTCAAAAAACAAAGATTCTATTTCATATTTACAATAGTTTCTTATTTTTCTTGTTATTTCTTTTAAAATAATTTAATGTTTCATATTACTTGGAATTTATTTAATAAATAAAAAACATATTTTACGGAAAAAATAAATTAATATTTTTCTTGTATTATGTAAATAAAGAAATATGAATCTTTACTTTAGTTTTACATGTCAAATAGTTGACTTAATTTTTGTTAACTTATTCAAGTTCTTGAGAAAATTAATCGCTTTTCAATGACGCACATAATTTTTAAGAAAACATCTTAAGTTACTGTAGTATCAGAAGAGAAATATAAAATGACTTGCTATTCTTTATTCTGTAACTATTTTTCTATTTATCAATCAGATAAAGTTAGTCTACAAGGACTGACACGATTTTATCGATTTAGAAATGGTATGAAATATTTTTTTCTAGGTCTATTTTATTTAATTTGTTTAAAATTTAGTCTGAAACAATACAAATTGGCATTTTGCTGTTAATAATTGTGTGGATAAATTCTTGTTCAGGTTCTGTAGGTAAAGTATTTTTAAACGATTCGAGATACTTACTACTTTATGACTATTACTTCGGTGATAAATAACCATTACAACACATCTTTTGTTGACTAATTCTATATACAGTGTTTGTCAATGAATCTTTGGAATATATATGAGTAGTCTAATTTTGATTGTTTTGTTTGTGAGAGTATATGCGGAAAAGATTTATGTAATAAGTGAGAATTACATTTCGATTATTAGTTTCTATAACAAGTCATCTATTCTAACAGAAACTGAGAAGTAGAATTGATCGAAGATTTTATTGAATAGATCAGAGTAGTTTGTTTATTTTATCGATAATAAAAGTTTTACAAATCCATTCCTTTTTTTTATTTAATTTTATAATGCCTTATTAAATACCCTTTTCAGGGAATCGAAAAAATGAATCTAATTTCTTTTGTATTAAATTCAAAATAGCTAAAAGCCGCATTTATACAGAATGGATCTAGTGAATTTTCTTTTTTTTAAATTAACTACAAGAAACACGCATTCTAAAATACAAAAAAAATCGAGTATATTTTCTATCTATTAATTTAATTATTACATTATTAGAATATGCTCTCTTTTTTTCAAACTTAATATAATCCAATATCGTTTATATCGAAGAAATGTATTGTGCTGGTTCCTACGAACTTTCTATAAAATTGTATGTATTATCTGAATAATCAGATTCAGTTATAGCTGACTGCTTCTTCATGTGAAAATCTTTAACCTTTCATTTTTAAGGTAATGTTTTTTTCTATGAGATAGATTTTATAAGTGGAATATTAGATCTATAAAATAATTATAGTATCTTTTACTACATACTTTGTTGCTATTCATACATAGTAGTAAAGTTATCAAATTGCGTTATTACACATACCATCGAAAGAATCTATTTTATAAGTACTTTTGCTGATGCAAAAATGAGTATATGTATCTAAACAATACCAGAAAAATTCTATCATCTGTTGTAATTGCTTAGTGATATGTAGCTAGGTTGTTGGTATCAATTGCAATAATAAAATAAAATAAAAATATTGAATTAATTTGCTGAATGAAGTCATATTCTATTCACTAACTGCCTTTGATTCTAATAAAAACGCCGATCTGCTATCCCATATTGTCTATTTTATATATCAATGAAGAATTCTAAAAGATCAGTACTACTTTTGAAATGTTAAACCTATGTTTCTGTTCATTTCAGCGTTCTACAATCGGCCTAAATTCATATGTCAGACTGATTGGGTGTACAGCCACGACTTTATACCACCTGCATGTCCTTCTGGTGGATCTGAGTTAGAAGATATTTTTATCGATACCGATAATCAGGTCTATGTATGTGGCTGTACAAATATTCTGATGACGACATTATGGTCGTTTACAAATCCACCACCATTGAAACCACTATCTTGGTACCCATTCAACGGATGGTTTTGGCAACGTCCTTCGAAGAAACCAAAAAGTCTTTTTGTCACGTCTGATGGTACCATTTATATTGATAATGGTGCTTTAGGTACCATTGATACATGGTCACCAGGTGAACTCTTTAATTCAATCGACCTGTCATCTCGTCAGTCTTGTTACGGGCTATTTGTTGATACTAATGATACAATTTACTGTTCTATGAGAGATTCTCATACAATTATGAAGAGATCACTCAGAATTAATTCTAGTTCATGGACAGCAGCTGTCGTAAATGTTGAACAAATATCAACACCAAGACCAGGATCAGGAGACGGATCTGGAGGAGGATCTGGGGGAGGATTTTTAGGAGGAGTTGTGGAAGGTTTTTTAGAAGGACTTGCGGGAGGACTTGGGGGACGGCCTGGAGGAGGATTTGGGGGAGGACCCGGGGGAGTATTTGGGGGAGTATTTGGAGGAGGATTTGGGGGAGGGCCTGGAGGAGGATTTGGGGGAGGACCTAATGGAGGAAAACCTAGATCAACAACAACACCAAAACCCAAACCAAATGAGCTCAAAAGTCCTCACGGGATCTTTGTTAACGACAACTTTGATTTGTATGTGGCAGATTATGGGAATGACAGAATTTTACTTTTTAAATCTGGACAAACAAGTGAGGAAACGATAGTATCTACGGAAAAAATATCCGATTGCAAGATTCAACAACCGACAGATATTACACTGGATGCTGAAAATAATTTATATGTTGTAGACAGCAAAAATAATCGAATCATATTTGTCAACTCAAATTTTACTCGGTGTCGATATTTAATCAAGCATTCTGAAAAACCAGATTTCTTTGGAAGAATTAAAGTATCAAAACTAGATAGTATTAGCTTCGATCGATCTGGAAATATGTTTATTAGTAATCAAAACAGAAAGAAAATTCTAAAATTTACTCCCAAATTGAAAAACTGTGGTAAGTAAAATTAATACTCAATAGAAAATAGACTATTACTCAAACTGATTCTAGTTTAACGGATTCAACTTGAGTTTATTTTCAAGACTGTAAATACAATTTTGATAACAATATGATTAATCATATTCTTACATTTTGACAACATACTTTTCTCGTTGAAAAAACGAACAACATAGAACTTCTAGAAAGAATCATATCAATCATTCAAATAAATATCCCGTGATTATTATGATTTGTATAATATAATCGTATTTAAAATATCTGATTATGATTGAACACATCAAATTGACTTTTATTGAGCTATGAAAAACTTATACGTTAAACTTTAATTGTTATTTAAAAGAAAACGTTTTTTACATGGTTCATTATTTTTTTTATCAAAAATTAAAAAATATATCTGTTGTTTTAGTTGAAAACGCAACGGAATATATAACAGTAACATATGGTCCACCTCCAAAAGAATATACAGGTATTTAATATTTAAACTATATTTTTATGAGATTATACATTACCTTAATTATTTCAGATGATTATGGTAATGACACCGCCAATTCCTCGTCGAGTTCAGAAATCTGTATGCATTGATTTTATAACATTATTGCAACATAATACACATTTATAAAACTATTTTAGATGAATCAGACAATTCACAATCAACTTATACCTATTCAAAAAACGAAACGTCATCTGGTATGTTTTATGATTTTCTTAGATACTAAATGTATGATAATGTTAAAAAATTACAATAAAAGATTCTTTTATTGTATTTTATATTCTACTGATTTATCAACAATATCAACTGTAACAGATGATACCAAACTTTCGAGTAAAACAAACTTCTTACCAAGTGATAAGAATACATATCTGTTTGATTTTTTTTCTATTAAAACTAGTTGAAAAATCGAATTGATTCTATGCTAAATTTAGTTATTTTATCAAAAAATCTTACTTTTGATATTTCCTAGATTTAGATACGCAGCCCGTATCTTATTTCGTTGCACCGAACTGTTCCGATTCAAATGTAATTGGACTTTCTTGTAATATTTCATCTCAACCATGCGATATTTATAAACCTTGTCAAAGTCGTGGTATTTGTACGAATAATTTAACATATCCTCTTGGTTATACATGTCTATGTCAACCTGATTTTAGTGGCACGAATTGTGAAACCAATATTCAACCATGTCAATTAAATACTTGTTTACATGACGGTAAGTAATCATAGTTAATTTGTTTTCGTATTTTTCTCACAATCATTAAAATATGTTTTCTTTTATATAAGGTAACTGCACCAATGTTAATAGCACACACTTTTTCTGCAATTGTACAAATGGACGCACTGGTATCCATTGTGAAAGTATTGTTAACTATTGTCATAATGTTACTTGTCTTAACAAGGGTATTTGTCAACCATTACTTCTTGATTATGAATGTAGATGTATATCGGATATTTTCTCGGGGCGTTACTGTCAAAATGTAGCACAAAGTCTAATTGTTCGCCAGTTCGTTTCAAAAACATTTGGTTATATTGCTATTATTGCTATATCAGTAGTTGTTGGTTTTGTCGTTATAATGGATATTTTAAAATATGGATTTGGTATTGATCCAGTTTGTAAAGAACGTGATCTTCTTCGACGTCGCAGATCTCGATTTAGACAAAGCAATCGTCCAAAACAAAATCTTAAAAACAAACTTTATTTGCGACATTTGAGTTAAATATTATCATTGCAATAAATCATTTCATTTGTTATAGACAATACATATAGATAGATTTAATATTAAAATTTACAAAACCTTCAAAAAAAATATTCATATTTAATCATTATTTGTGTTCGTAATGTCGTATAGTCATCTATAGATATATATTCTTTATTGTAATTGTGTAATTGAACGTGTTTATTAAAATATTTTAAAATTAATTTTTTAAATAATTAGAATTGATACTACGAAAATTAGGATATATATCTTTTATCAAATAGTTTCGTTTGATATATTCACACATTTGATTATCTTCACACTTTTTAAGTTATTAACATGGCGGTCAACTATCAAAAGTAATCATAATCTCTTATGTATGTATCAATAGATAATAGTTTGTTGATCATGTGATTTATTGAAATAAAAAAAGTTATTGAATTTGTTTTGACTGATATCAATGTCATACTTAAAGTAAATTATATGTCTATGTTGACATGTAAAATGTATAGTACTATATAAATCATAGGTTTCACCTAATTGCGATCGATCGATTGCTATCTAGTGTTAATAAATAAGACATCATCTGATTGAATATTTCTCGAGCGACATCTATCCACGCGAATCGTAAATATATCAGTAATAAAAACTTATATTTATTATAGATTTGTTATTTTCACATCGAAAACTACAATATGAATAATTTCAATGGAAAATCATATATAAATTATCATTAATCTACTTGCATTGGTCAATTATCATTGAAGAAAAAGATGTATTGCATGCATACGAACGAGTTGTCTTCTTCTATGGATTGTCATGAGTCACGGTATTTTTAAATATTTGCGTTCGGTAAGGACTGACTATCTCTCGATTACTATCAATCGATTGATGATACACGATAACTAATGAAGCATGGTTTGTTATACCTATTTCTTCTCACATTTATTTCCTATTCGAAAGAGAAAAAAAAAGCGATTCACTTCTTATTCAAACAATCAATTATATTCTATATTTTTGTAGATGTCTTGGTACAAACATCATGACTCTTCATTGGAAACGATATCGTAGTACTGAAAGTTTGGACGACGAGAGTAGTGTTGAAGTGACGGTTAGTTTAAAGATTATTTTTTTATATTGAAATAGATTAATATCCTTGATCTATACGATCTATGGATTAGATTAAATTTGTTACAACTTTAATAATCTACGTGACTCGAATAGAAGTGTTACATCATAAAACCAAGGAATAAAAATGAATCATCGTTGTTCTAGTTATTAGCTTGTTTTTCTCTGCCGTCGATACTACGACTATTTCTAGTTGACAGACATCATAACGATCAACATATCTGGATCGATAAAAGAAAGAGGAGAGAGAGAGGGAGAAAAAAAGAAGAAGAAGAAAGACTGTTACAATAAGATTCAGTATTGTATATTATCAATGGAATTCATGAGAGTAACGGAAGAGGTAGAAAATAATAAATATCATAGGATGATTATTTTTTTATTTTATGATAAAATTTAGGTTCTTCGACAACATTGGAAACAAATTTTACAAATATTTCAAAAATCTTTAGTTGATCAAGATGATATCAGTTGTGTAATATCACATTTTCATCACGCAGTCACTTTACTTACTAATGAAGTCGCTAGTCACGATCGTCCCGGTCCTGTACTCTTATATTTTATTTCGGAATCTATACTGGATACATTCTTTATTTGGTCATTAAGTTGTCCGGAATATGCATCTGAACTTAAATATCATCAGTTACGTTGTTTTGAATTTCTTCTTAGTCGGTCTCAACATGAACTTCTCTTTCATAAACAAATTGTAGGTTAATCAACTTCATATATATCTATAAATATATATTATTTTATATATTTAGTTTAAACCATTGTTGAATCTTCTTCGATCATGTGAATCATCAACATCATTAGAACTTATTGAAAAACATATGATCATTGTACTTAATCAAGTACGAAATAATAAAATAATATTACACGCTTCTAAACCATAGATGATATCATAATAATGCCATCTATATATACAAACATCGTTGACATTAAGGTTTTCTTTTTTCTGTATTACATAATAACAATAGCTATCTCTTTAATTGGCAGTCTAATGAATATTGAAAGATATATTATGCATTCTATATAAAAAACGAAGAGTTAATCTATTGATGAAAGTACAAGGCGAATTTTATGTTAAAAATAATTTTTTTTATTTTATCTATAATAACTAATGATTGAATATATATTCTAGGTTTGTGTTAGTATTACAAAAAGTCCTGAATTATTGGAATTTTGTTTTGATATCAGTGCTGATCATGGTCCATCAAGATTTGTCATATTTTCTCTCCTGATTCCATTCGTTCATCGTGAAGGACTTGCTGGTATGATTATTGTTTGTTTTAAATTCTTTATTGAAAAGATAAAAAAAGAATTTTCAATATCCTACGTTGAGAAATCTATCCTATTTAGATAAACCATCTGCACAGGGTATTACTACAGGTTGGGAAAAAAACAAGTTTTAAAGCCTTTTCTTTTTCTAGAAACGATTGCAGCATGTTTGATTTTTCGTGATTGTGTTTGCATTTGATTATTAGTTCTATTTGCATATATTCTAATCATAATTGATTTTAGGTCAACAAGCTCGTGATGCATTATTACTCATCATGCAATTATCTAATCGAAATGAACATATAGCTAAATACATCGTTGAAAATACGAATTTTTGTCCGGTAAACAAAACAAAAAAGGCTTTAATTTATAATTAAGTAGTATTTTTTTTTGATTATCTTTTAGATCTTAGCGACAGGTTTAAGTGCACTTTATTCAGATTTACCATATCGTTTAACAACAAATAATGATGATTGGTTTATATTAACAAAAAAAGAATGGTCAGAAAATGCATCATTAGTACAATTTATGAATTCATTACAATTTTGTAATGATGTTATTCAAGTAAAGATTATTTTCATTTGAAAAAATTTTTCTTTATATATTTAATCAGATTGCTCATCCGAGTATTGGTCATCATCTTTTACAATATATTTATCATGGATTTCTTGTTCCTGTTCTTGGTCCGAGTATTCATCAAGTAAGCTTGTTTTTTTTTAAACCTATTTAATAAATTTCGGGTGCTTAAATTGATGAAAGCTTTTATGTGGCTATTTGGGTGCAAATTTCTTCTTTCATAGGATCTTCATGAAATACCAGTGAAATTTTCTGATTTACAACAGTTTTCGGTAAATATTGATTGAAATCAAAAAAATGTCAATATACGAACACAAAGATTGATTTTTCCTTGTTTTGTTGTTTCACCTTTCCTTTTGCACATCACCTTTTCTTTGCATGAAAGTTTTCTTCTTTAGAATATTTTAGTTTTATTTAACAAATAATCTTCTAATTCTATTTTTTCTTCTTTATATAGAATACCATGGATGAAGTTATTGCAGCAACAGCTTATTTAGATTTATTCTTACGTACTGTTTATGAACCAGCTCTATTAAAAATTTTTTTAAAATTTATTCTCTGTGCTAAAATCGATGAAATTAGTTTATTGGATACATTGATTAATCGAATTAATTTTACAACAAAACTTGGTTTAGTTTCACTTGGATTATTTAATACATTGATTAATTTAAATTGTGAAGATATTATGTATCGACTAATTTTTATGTATGTAAAAAAAAACGATTTATTTTGATTTATGTTTATTGAAATTTTTCTTAGGTATTTAATTCCATGTCGACATGTTATGTTAAGTCAACGACGTCATATAACTGATGTTGAAATTTATGGAAAAAATGCGGAAAAATTTCATACATTAAGACCATCATTTTCAAATAAAAATGATAATTCGGATAGTATCGAACAAGTACGATCAAAACAACTACGAGTCACTTTTGATCAACATAATGAATTAACTGAACGTTATGAATCTACATTTCCTGCTTATCTTGAAGTATAAAATTATTCTTTTAAATATTCTTCTTCACTGACTTTTCTTTTCATTTTAGGATGCACATTTTAATATTGCACGTTGCCGTATTGCTTGTCGTTGTTGGACGGCACCGTATGATAGTGAAACACCATCTCCTGATGCAGTTATCGGAGAAATGGATTTAATTTCATTAGCAAGTAGTATATCATCATTAAATAATGATAATAATAATAATAATACGCAAAAATCAAATAATATTTCAAATCCAAAACAATCAATAAATCTAGGAAAAAATGTTGCTATATCAAATGATTCTGGTATTCATGTCGATGGTTTAGATATGAATTCTCAAATAGAACATGTACAAAAAACAATAGAAAATTCATTTCAATTACCATCATGGCTCGCTAATAATCAACCTATACCAGATGAACTTCTTGCTAAACATTCAACAGTCAATCATTCAACTTAT
This sequence comes from Adineta steineri, assembly GCA_905250115.1. Lineage (NCBI taxonomy): Eukaryota > Metazoa > Rotifera > Eurotatoria > Adinetida > Adinetidae > Adineta > Adineta steineri. Next base: position 40,560 of record CAJNOI010000255.1, read on the forward strand.
AATAATATTAATGAAGAAGATGATGATGATGATTATGATCGTCCATCAGCATTTTATGCATTTTCATTTATTAATTCTCCAGGTGATCATGAAGATGCATGGTCTATTCAATCATTAAATACATCTAATAATCATATACGTGATGAAATTCAAACATGTGTTGATACACTTCATACTTGTTTAAATCATTTTCGTGAAATGAATGAACCAAAAAATGATATCGATGAAAATGTAACAAATTTATTAAATGATTTAATTGATCAAATAGAAAATTCAATTGAAAATGAATCACAGGAAAATATAGAAAATTTTGTTGATATATCCTTAGATTCAAATTTATTAAACGAATTATTTACAAAAAAATTAACATTTAATGAATATTTAATGTTACTTGATCGATTAATTGAAGATAAATATGCTAAAAATTCAACAAAAAAAGGTGAAAATTTATTAAATGAAATTCTTTTAATTGCTGAAGAAATTGAGCAATATCGAACAATAATTATTTCTGATAATAATGAACTAGATATTCAACATCCTTTACAATTTTTTTTATCAAATACACAATCAAATTATTCTATTATTTCATTTCTACCACAATCAACATCAATGGATATGTCATTATTAGTTGCAAATGATCTATCAAATCAAACACAATCAAATCTTTTTACAACAAGTCTTCAACAACAACAAACATCTACAATTTCTGGTAAAACAGCTGATATTGGTATGTTTTTTAGAATTATTTAATAATAGACAAAAAAATGTTCTATATAGTTCTTTGTCTCTTGAGATATCTATTCGATTTCTCAGGAGATTTTTGCTATTTTATTAGAGAAAAAAGATCATTAGGGGATTTGTTTTCATATGATCGGAAAATAATAAATTAACGAATTACTTTGTAAAAAAAATGCTTCATTTGATTTACTTATATTCATTCAATAGTTTTACAGTTTGTAAATAATCATCTTACTACCGATTGTAAAAAAGAAATAATTTACTGAGGATCAAATTTTGATGAATGACATATTAATTTCGTCTTAATTAGTTGATATAGAGATGAGCCAACACACCCAACAGTGGCAGATTTAATGGGGGTGATCGCTCCCCTTCCGAATTTTTTTTTGATTTTTTACAGCAAAAATGAACGAAAAAATAGGTTCACATTACTTCGATTGGATTCAATAGATAGCTTTTAGCCAAAATCGTCCCCTCCCCTTTCCAAAATTCTAGATCCGCCACTGACATCCACCCTCAATTATACTAGAATATCTTCTTTATTGATTCAAGAATACAACAATAACTTTATGAAAACGTTTATCTATGTTGTTGTTTTGAAGCTTGTATCGAGCAGTACTAGAACTAATAATTTATTGCTTTTGTTATTGCAATTATAGATTCTATATAAAGATTGTAGGAAACGAACGTTTAGATTTTATCGAACAATTGTATATCCTATTATGTATTTATTTCTCTATAGGTCCATTTCTCCGAACAATATTTTCCAAATTAGAAAATATGTTACAAAATCCTTTACATGTAAATCTTTTATTAACTGGTATAATCTCACGATTAGCACATTATTCTCAACCATTATTACGTTCATTATTATTGAATCATAGTCTTGTACTCGAAACAAATGTCAAATCACTTTTTCAAGTAAAATGAATAATATTAAAAAGCAAAATTGTTTTTCTTAATATTATTGTTTTAGATTCTTTCAAATCTCAAATCAAAACTTGAAACCATTTCTCAAACATATAATGATTTTAATAATCTTGTTCAATTAGCTCATGAAACATTATATCAAAGAGAAAATAATACTAAAGTATATTTATTTTAATGTATATATATATATAAGTTATGTTTGTTTTTTCTTTAGGAATCTGAGGAATCATCTAGACGAACACGTTCTCCATCACGTACACGATCAAAATCAGCTGATCCTGGAAAAGGTAAATAAACAAAACTAAAAAAAGATTTTCCTTCTATTACTTTTATTTCCAGAAGAAGAACGAGTTTTTTTTGAAATTCAACAATTACCTATAAAAGGTTGTGCATGTACTATTATTTGCAGTTGATTTCTTGTATTTTTTTTATCTCGCATGTTTAGTTGTCATAATTTCCCATATTTTTTTCTCTAGTTTCCTACATTTGAAAGAAAAAGAAAAATTATTATTTATTTTTATTAATTTAGAACCTGTCTCAAAACGAACACGTATTATGAACTTTTTTCGTGGTCGTAGTCGAGTATCCGAAAGAGTAGATAATAATATCAAAGAACGTGATTATTCTCAAGTAACATTAATTGATAAAACATCGATGAAGTAATATGTTTAGAAATAAATTAAAATAAAATAATTTTTTCTTCTTAAGATTTATTAATATTCGTGAAAATCATCAATCTGTATCTGTAAGTGAATGGGATGATCCTAAAACACGTAATATTGCTTATTGTGCTGTTATATTTAATGAATTTCTCAAAGAACTTGCCGCTATTACATTAGAACATAGCGTACAACAATTTGATGATGATCAAATATTTGACGATATTTCATCAATACAATTATTATATTAAATATTTTTTTTCTGTTCTTATAATTCATTTACGATCATAATCTGAATATATTTTTCTATCAATCGGTAATAATCCCTCATATGTTCTGTTATGTATTTATGAAATTGTAATATTTATTTGTCAAAAGAAGAAGAAGATGATATTGTGTTCTTTTTTTTTATATTATATGTATTTATTAGATAAGAAGACAAAAAAAATAGATACTTATTATTGGAGATTTATTTGAATAATGATGAGAATATTATATTCAATCATGTTTGTTTTTTCTTTCTTTTTGATTATTGATAAATATGCAGAATCTCTTATATAAACTTAGAAGATAATTGTTGATTAAAAGGTTAGAGTTCCAAGTTCGAAAAAATCAACCTTCGTAGTCTATATATGTTTAAGTCCTTGGTTTGATAATAATGTATACAATTTCTAAAATATGTCAGAAGTGAGACATACGAAGGATATTAGATAGAATACTTGAGAGAGAAGCTCCTTCATTAGTCCGTATTCATTTGCACTATCATTACAAACAATTCTTATATATATATATATATATCAACACGTTTAAAAAGTAAATTTAAAATCAAGAAACTTGTAAGTAATTAGAGACATCAAATGAAAAATCATTTTAATGGAACGAATATTTCCTTAAAAATCTTTTCATTTTTTATTATTTATTATCCATTAATATTAATTATTCTTGGTACTATATTAAATCTTTTAACATTTATTATTCTCTGTCGAACAACATTTAAAAATGCAAGAAAACGACCAACAATTCATTATATGCGTACAATAGCTATATTTGATATATTAATATTATATGGATGGAATTTAGATCAATATCTTGAAAGAACAATTGGTATTAAAATGACAAATTATTCAGTAATATCATGTAAAATATTTACATTTTTAAATTATTTTATTTATCATGTATCAGCATGGTTACGTGTATTTATTTGTTTTGATCGTTATTTATCATTAAGTCGTTTACATCGAACATGGTTTAGTATATCAAAAAATGTTCTAATTCTTATTAGTTTTCTAATGCTAAGTTTTATTTTAATTAATTTACATATATTTCCTTTTGTTTGTTATTATGAAAATGATCAAGTTAATACTGAATCACGTTATTATACAATCTATCCAATGTGGGATCGTGTTAATTTAATTATATATAATTGTCTTCCATTTTCATTTATGATTATATTTAATAGTGGAATTATTTATCATTTAATTTTATTACGACGTATAAGTACAGTAAGAAAAACTTCTCGAATACAACATCGATCAATTTCAATCACATTACTTTTAACAACATGTTTATTTTTTCTAATGACAACACCAGTTTCAATTGCATATGCATATTTTTCACATAGAAATGAACATATTTTATATGCACTTGATTCAATTCTTTATACTTATCATATTTTAGGTTTTCCTGTTTATTTTTTAACATTTAGAGAATTTCGAAGAGAATTTTTCAAATTAATTACATTATATAATTGTCGAAAATGTAAAAATTTATCAACAATACATCATGATACACCTATTAAAAATGTTGTAAATCATTTATTTATAATATCTGATACATCTTTAAAATAGAAAATAAATACTTTAAAAATTATTAACATTTTTTATTCTATAAAATATCGTAAATATTTCATTTAATTCATATAGAATAATATAAGTTTTACTTTGTAAAGACTTTATAACCAAGGGTGGGCGGCACTAGTCTTTGCCCGGGCACCGGCAGAAAATAACCTAATAATTACCATCATTTACACTACTTTTTACACATTGTTTTCAAGGATCATAGGGCAGCCGCAATTTTTTGGTTACGCTACTAGGTGCAATCTTTCAACAGATTATCGATCAATTATTATACTAGTTTAGAAAAAGGTACTTTTGATATTTATATACGAAAATCTGCTTGCATTTTTCTATTTCATAACAAAAGGTTACTCATAGATGTAGTCATGAATAAAACTATGGAAATTTGTCAGACGAATTTTCTATATCGTTTTGTATTACAGTAAAACCTCCCTAATATGAACACCATCGGGATCGAAAAAAAGTATTCACTATAGAGAGCTAACATATAACATAGCCTGAAATGGAAGAAATCTTAGAATATTTGCTTATACCTTTATAGTAGAGAAACATCCGAGTATCTATTCTATTATTCATTTATTATTAGTTAAATGATTTTAATAAAAAAAATCGAACTACAATACAAAAACGAGTAGCTGCCTAATTCGAGTTCGAATATAAGTGGATATTAAAAAAAGAAAAGTTAATACCTATTCTTATATATTTTACAGTGAAACTAAAACTGAATCTATTCCTAAATTTCACCATTTATTTTCGAATTCGAACCAGGCAGCTCATCAAAACATATGACAGAAAGTAGAAAGAGATCAAAAAAAACGTTGTATATATGTACACATTGAAGAGGTGACAATACCAGACCGGTCCGAAAAAAAGCGTTCACTGTTCAGAATAAAAAGATGTCCATATTGGAGAAATGCATTTCCAGCAAAAGTCGCTCCGTCGGATCTGAGACCGTTCATAAAACAGACGATTTTACTGTAATTCTATCAATTGCGAATATGAGAAAATATATTGAATATAATTTATTTATCTGAACTTAGAAGAAAAAAACAAAATTTATTTTTAATAATTATTAAAGCTTAACAAGTGCAAAAAAAAGGAAATGTACAAATGTTAATAAGAACAAAATTCATTTGATGATAAACAATGATTCATATCCATCGTACAATCACCTGTACTTGTTGTTGCTATTGGATCAAGTCCAATCATTTCAACTTCATTTTTAAATATATCTAATAAATGTTCAATATCATCTGTATAGATATTTTCATGTTCAATCATTTGAATTGGTTCATTAAAATTTGTTGGCATATGAACAGTTGGTAATGTATCTGAAAGTGATGGATCATTTTTAAGTAACATATATCGAGATGTTCGTTGTTGTTGCTGTTGTGTCGATGGTTGTGAATAATCAAAATAGAATGATTCAGATGATAATGATTGTGTAGGATAAATAGGAAGAATTTGTTCAGAATGAAAACGTTTTGTCTGATGATGATGATATGATGATGTTGTTGATGAATCAAATTTACGTTTTGATGTTTGATTATGATATGATTGATGAGAATAGTATTGATTCTCTTCATTTGAATATTGATGATTATGAGTAAATGCCGGTATTGATGAACGTATTGTTTGACCATTAACAACTGTAAATGGTTTATTTATTCGTTCAATTTTTTTATTTTTATTTTCATGATTATTATATTCATGTGATGTTGAATAACGTTGTTGTTGTTGTTGTTTAGTATTATTCATTTGTATAAGCCATGATAAATCAGTTAAATCATCATCAATTTGTACAGATTTATTTTCAATCTTAAAAGAAAAGAAAAGAAAAGAAAAAATATTTTTATTTTTCTTGAAAAGTAACTTACTGTTGCAACTGGCATTTGTTCAATTGTTAAGATATTTATTTCTGTCTATGTATATAACACCTTCAGTCTATTTAAATATGAAAATTCTTTTTTTTCTTTTTCTTCTCTTTTCGTTTATTATATAATATAGTACTGAGTGGTATGTATATCGATTGAATAGCTTAAGATAATGATTGTTGCTGCTCATAGTGATGATGTCATATATTTTTTTGTCTTTCGATGAAATAGAAATGAATATGAGCCGATTGTTGTATTGAAAGATAACAGTGTTATCATTATGAATATAATGGAAAGGAATTTTTTGTATATGATTAGAAATCTAATGAGTGATAATTTATTTGGTATGTACAAGAAAAGATTTTTAAATAAAATTCCAAGAGTGTTTATCTTGAAATATAATCAGTTTAATGAGAAGTTTTCTAGCACAAAAATTACATAGAACATTTATAATCTTATTAGTTAGAGTAGAAAACATTAGATATTCGAATAGTTATTTTTTCTTGATAGAAATAAAATCAATGAAACAACTTCTTCTTATAATATCTGCTTGAGTACTTTAAATACTCTTTCCGAAACAAATAATATATTGTATTATTTCTTCGAATATGGCTTAGACATCCATGTTCTTTGCATGTCATCATATTAGTTTTCTTTATTATCATAAAATGATCCCGATAGATTTTCTATTTAAATATTTACTTCTATATCTTCGTTATTATTCTTCTCGTTCAAAAATAATTAAACTAAGAGGAATCTTTTAATGAAAAACTCTATTAGGAATTGTCTCATTTAATTTAAAAGAAAATATATGTCAAGGAAAAAAAAAAAACCTCGGTCGCTCTTATTTTAATTAAACAATTAGACGTACTACTTTCCATTTTCTTTTTGAAGAGATCCGTTCCATATTAACCTCATATCTTTGATTACGACACTATATTTTTCTGCTAATTTCAATCTTTAGTATATTGCACAGTCATATATAACGCTTCTCTTTCATCAGAAGTTGTATTCGAACAACCACTTTGTTTTAATGACATTTATAATCACATTGCATGTTTTTGTTTTTTCTCTTCTATGAATACAAATAAATTTGAACGTCCTATTAGATAGATAGATAGGACTATTTGAGTTTTGTTTGTTACTGTTCAAGACTATGTTTATTATTTTAATAAATAAATACTTATATGTATATAATAAGCAAATGAACAATAAGTGACTCGTATTGGTGAAAATAAATACGTTTTTTTGTTTTCTTAATGTTAGAATTATTAGTAAATAAAGTAGATTGATGCACACACAAAAACAAAATGATAAAGAGAAAAGACGTGCAAGTGACATATAGAGAAGAAAAAAAAAGAAAAGTGATTATTCATAGTTTTAAATGTCTTTATTGATTAATCTTTATATGCTCGTTGAAATTCTAGAAGAAGAGAAGAAAAAAAATATCAAGAATTTTATTTGAAAAATAAATATATATGTATACCTTCAAATGTTACGAGACCATCTTTATCCGAATCAATAGCAGTAAATGCTTTGCTAATAGCAGTATCATCCTTATTTGCTTTTGAATAATATGCACGAAATTCTTCTAAAGTTATATGACCATCTTTATCCTAGAAACAAAAAAAACAATAAATTTAATTTTTATTAAGAATAATCTTACTCCATCAAGTCGATCGAATTCAGATCGAAGATCATCCGATGAACCTTTTGTTGCTGACATGTTTTGAACGAAAAGAAATTAAATAATAGAAAGAAATTATCTAGAAATTAAAAAAAACACAATTGCTCTTATATTTATACTATCCTGCATGGATTTTTACTCTTAACATTCGTACTATATACTTCTCTTGTAAAAAAAAAGAGTTAAGTTATATGTTAGTCTTCATTTGTTTCCTTTTTATATATCCTTCTCTCTCTCTCTCTCTTTCTCTTTTTTCTCTCTTATTCTAGTTTTCTAGTAAAAAAAGCGTTCCGGGAAAAACGTATTGAGAAAATGACGATCGTGTGTTGTTCTTAAAATATCCCTTATACTACCGATAAAACACTAGTTTACTCGGTATATATAGTCAATCTTATCGACATTCATTTGTATGTGTAGACAAAGAAGAAAAAAAAAAGAAAAATAACTAATTTACGTTCAATCCATTTTCTAACACTACCGTCTGTTCTTTCTCAAATCTAAAATTCTCTGTTATTGTTTTTCTTCAAAATAATCTTGTATTACCTTGTCATACTATCGAGATGATTTCCAATTAGATTTAATTAATTATTTATTTTATTATTACTCACAAATTTATTTGTTATCTTGATAATATATTCATTGTTAAGATAAAAATAATTTTTTTTTTCTCTCCATAGAAAAGATTAGACGAAAAGATATATATACATTTTTTTTTGATTATAGAAGTAATGCTTTGTTCTTAATGTTCAAGATGACAGGAAGAACACTAGTACTCTCAAGTGACATTTCAAATTGAATGAGCGATCGATTTTTATCATATAATATAGCTTCTAGCGTTTTGATTTTATTTGAAATCATACCGGATATCATTAAAAAGAAATCAAACTCATTTCACTTGTTGAGTTTTTCAAAATAACGATAAAAAAAACATAAAATGATAAATATCGAGAGACTAAACAAATGTTTTTCACAAACTGATCAATTATTTACAAAGTCTTGATAAATGCTGAAGAAAAAAAAATCTTTTGATTTATCTCATATACATTGTTCAACATTTATTACAAGAATAGATTCTTGGTATTAATAGAATTTAAATGAAAAGAATCATATTACTGAATTATCGTATGTCGAAAACTGTTCTTTAATGAAAAAAAAATTGTAGTAAATTTTATTTTCAAATAGATGTCGTATGATATGATTGGATAGAGAGTCTGTTACTATGACGTTATAAAACAGAATGATGCTTTGATTAAGCATTCGCATATGAAATTAAATATTTAACTTAAACATCATGACTCAAGTACGAAATAAACGTCGAAATGAACGTCTTAGACCAGCACATGATATAATTGGTGGTGAAAACCATAATGATTATCCTACTCAAACATTATTCGAAGAAATTAAAGAAAAAAAAGTATATTATATTTAAAATAATATTTATTCGATATTTAAAATATTGTATTTAGTTGCCATTTGTAAGTAATATTGTTATCATCGGTCGTTTACGAGATACTTGGGATAAACAATCTGAACTTGGAGGTTTGAATTATTCGTTTTTTTGTGTAAATTTAACTTTTGTTTATAGAGTATTATCAAAAATTTATAAGTTCATTATCAAGTATTATTGAAAAAGGTCTTGAACATCATGAACATAATACACCGGATAGCTATAATACGCAACATGCTACTGGTCTCTTACTTATTTTTCCAACTCTTTTTGTTCATTGTCTTGAAGTAACAAATCCAGCATTAAAACTTGTTCTTGAAGATCTTAATCAATCAATTAATACTCAAGATGGGCTTATTCGAGAAGCATCTATTCTTAATATATCATATAATGTTTGTACTTTTAACAAAAATATTACAATTAAATTTTGTTTTTTTTCTTCTATTAAGATTAAAACACGTATTTATCCAAATTGGACTTTTAAAAGTATTAAATTAGCTGTTGAAGACCTTGATGCTCAACCGGCGGAAACAACAGAAACAATTGCATTAGAAGTTCTTGGTAAATTATTACGATTAGCTAAATATCAAGCGGAAGAACGACAACGAAATGTAATACTTAAATATTTAATTATAATTTTCAATATTGTATTTCTTTTACTAAAGGAACGACCTGTTGATATTCTTGCAAATATTGATCAACAACGAGCTGATCTACTACCTAATCAAGGTAACCATATAAATTTTCTTTTTTTTTCTTGATAATTAAAATTTCTTTTAAGCAAATATTAATTATCTTCTTAAACAACCAATTTTTCGAACAGCAGATGATATTCTTAAAAATTATAAACGTCCAGTGAATATTCGATTCGAAAGTGGTAAGTAAAATTATTTCCTTATTAAATTACTTATAACATTATCTATCTCTATTTTTAGATTTAACTGCACCACCTACTCATCGATTATTTCCAATCACTTTTTAACTATTGCTCTATTTTTTATTACTAATTATGTTCGTTTTTCGTCTTTTTTTTGCGTCATAATAAATGAAAAACCATTCAAAACAAAAGTCACGAATACTTATTGTGTAAAACCTAAACCCGTATTTTATCGTTCGTAGTAATAATAGATCGGCGTCATTCTACGATAAAATTAGTAATATATGACGTCAATCGATTGTAATCAATGATATATAAATATTGGATTGATTGAGATAGTAGTAACTCAATAATAAAATGTACATCAATATGATTCTTTTGATTTTCTTTCTATTTAATTATTTTTCTATGATAAATGGTTTTAATCCAATATCTTTATCATCGGATTCGCCTAGTGCAACACATGAATCTATAACTCGTTGTGCTTTTGCTACAATAACTAGTGAATATATTCAAACACGATTCCAGATTAATATAACCATACCTACAATAACAAATGGTACATGTCCATCATCATTTTTCAGACAATTAAAATCAATCTTTCCACAAATACAAAAACAAGGTGGAAATTCATATAGTACTTGGATAAATACAATTGATTATATTATTGGATTTAATGCATTAGTTGATGTTGTTGAACAAACAGATGAATCACGTCATTTTGATTCCGAATCATTTATTGCAGCATCACAGATTATTCTTGCACGTTATAAAATAGCTATTGATTCATTAAACTCTTCTGATTATGATAATAGTAATGAATATTTCGGAAAAGTAACACATACATTACAAGGTATTTATTAAAAGACTTTTTTTCGTCATATTATGATTTTAATAAATATATATATATAGATTTTTATTCACATTCAAATTGGATTGAATTGAATAATCGAGAACCACAACAAGATCTTGGTATTAATAATATGACATCTGCTCAATTTGCTGCACCAACAGTTCGAACATGTACAAATTGTTCAACAGGTACAAATGCTATATGTCCATCAAATAATTGTACATTAGCAGGTTTAACAAGTGGTTATTTTAAATTACTTACAGATATTATTCATAAGAAACCAGTAGGTAAATGTTCACATGGTGGTACATTCGATGCAACAAAAAATAATGATGCTATTGGTGGTATTAATAAAGATACTGTTGATTCAATTCATGGATTTTTACATGTACCAGCTGCTCAAACAGCTTATTTAGCAACATATAAAATTTTACGACAATTTCGTAGTCAAGTTCTTGATATTCTCTTTGGTAAGTTTATTAATATATTAGATCGAAAAGCAGTTTCTAGCAAAATACTTATGCTTGTTTCGTCATCATCATCTAAATCACAACAAGATTCATCATTAGTTTATACAAATATTTTAAATGATATTCGTAAAACAGATATGTTTTCTTCTATTCAAGAAATTGTATTATCACCAGCTAGAGATTCTTATTATAAATCACACATACTTTCAATAGCAACGCATAAACATATAAGAATTGATATATTACGTAATTCAATGTATCGACAAAATTCTTTTGATTATGGTCAAGATTTAGCAAGAATTACTGGTGGTCTTTATCTATATAATTATAATAAAAGTCAAGATAATATCAATATCAATCAAAATAAACAAACGGAATTAATTAATTTATTATATTCAAAAGATTCATCATCAGATAATATTTTAATTAATGTTGACAATACATGTTCAGATCTTATTTTAGAATTTCTTACTAATGATACAATATCATCATTGACAATTCAACTACAAAAGTGGAGTCTAGTTCTTTCATCATCAAATATTCTTACGAATACAACTTATTATAGATCGTATATATTTTCAAATGTATTACCTGGTCAATGGAGATTAATTATTTCTTCGTTACCAATCAAATGTAAATTTGATTTACGAGTATCATGTTATAGTAAATTTCATTGTTTTTCACGTGTTTATGTAAATAATGATAATGTTATTCATCCTGGTCTTATAGAATTCGAAGGTAATTTAATTCAAAATCAAAATGCTCTTCTTATAACAACATGTGATGATAATTCAATTAATATAACTGATATTTCGGTAGCAATGGTAGATGAAATCAATGGAAATATATTAGGAAATTCATTTCAATCAATTTATAATTCAGAAAATGATCGTTGGATAACAAATTTAACAAGTATTCCATCAGATCCATTTCGTTTTAAATTTTCATTTAATAATCAACAAATACAACGTTTATCATATCTATTATATCAACCTAGTTTAATCGATGTTGAAATTACTCAAGTTAATACAACATCAAAACAAAATATACTTATTAATTATCGTATTCATAATTATAATAAAAAATCAGTTAAAATAAATTTTATTGCAAAAAATATTGGAACATATATGATTACAAAAGATTATAAATTAAAAGCTAATGCAACTCAGGATGATTATATCAACTTAAAGTCAGAAGCAAATCAAAAGGATATGATTGTCTTAACAATTACAACATCAACAGGGGATTGGAATTATGACGTTTATTCTTTGTAAATTTTTATAAATATTTGCTTTTTTTATTTTTTATAAATAAATTATCTTTACGTTAACTTCTCTATTCATTATCTCTAATTGAAGCTCAAAAGTATAAACAGCTCCTACATATGTACGCACGCACATGTACATCGAAAAAGAGGAGAAAAGAAAAAGAAGATATTATCGTGATTTTTACTGGCTAATTTTTTTAAAGAATTTTCTTGAGGACTAGAGAGTGTCCTCCGAGAACATTTTACTATATATTCATTTTTTCAAGCTGTATCCAATGGTGTAATTTTTATTAACTCTATATGAGATCGAAATTTTTGAACCAGTTCGTATGATTAATGAAATTAAAATATAAAAAAAACTTTTCAGTATCACATCTTTACCACGTGCTTGAATAGATATATATATGCGTGAGAAGAAAAAGGAAAACAAACGAATTATTTGTAGATTGTATCAACGAATAGTGAAAAACGATAATTTTATATAAACTAATTTTATTATAAAAAGATTTTGTTTACATTTTGTTTTAGAGTATTTGTTAATTTTAGTAAAAAGTAAAAATGATTCTAGTATCTCTAATTTTCAATTTAAGATAATATCTACATATATAATTAACAGTTTCTTATTTACTTAGATATTGTTTTAATTTTCTTCGTATATACTATGCCACGTGTACCATTAACAACTGTTAGATTACTCGATGAATATGAAATACCACAAGATGGTAAAGTTTTAAAAAATCAGTTTAATAACAAAATTTTTCTTTTTATCACCATGAAAACATATAGATATTTTTTTGTTTACTTAGGCAACCATCAATATGTTTGTATTTTATGCAATTATTGTGCAAACGGTAGCAGAATAAAATGGATGCAACACATGTATGATACCCATCGAGTTGCATTTGATTCACTATTAGATAATGTACGAGGAATCAATCAAGCTATTCGCGAGATTGATGATAATAATTCTCTTTCTCGTAGAGAAGAGTCCAGCAGGAATAAATTGTTTGCTTGATTGCTTGTGTGTCCGCAGGGTCAAAAAAACATTGAAATTTAATTTTTCAGATACTTCCGGAAAACTTTGACTGGGGGGGTAATCGAGGGTGGGGAACTCGAATCTGAAGTTAGTTTATTAAAATGAATGAGTTAATAATCAGTTAATAATTGATATTATTAATTTTTGAAATATTTTCGGAAAAGTTGCACCAAAGGGTAATCGAGTATGGAGAACTCGAATCTGAGGTTAACTTTAGTTAAAAATCAATTAATAATTAATTAATATTATTAATCTTAAAGATAGGTCCAAGAAAATTTTACCAGAGAGTAATTCGAGAATCGATTTTTTAGAAAAGACATTTTTGGGACATTTCGATGCGAAGACTTCGAATCTGATGTTAGTTTTATAAAATAATTTTATGGATCACTTTTTTATGGAGAGAACCAATTTTTATAAAAAAACAATTTTCATAAGGGGTGACCGAAGGGTAAGCGGGGTGGAAGAACACAAATCTGGCGTTAATTTTTCGAAACTGTATAAGCAAAAAGTTTAGTATTGTAGAATACGATTTCTACGAGAAAGAGCTGAGCGAGTCCGCAGACGAGCGTTACTTGTGAAGTAATATCAAGCTGATTGACTCATGAATTTTTATCTAATTTTCTTTTTGTGAATAGATTAATAATGCACACGGATTTCATTTAGTTGAAGAAGAATCAAATGACGGACAACAAGTATGATATAAGATAATGCATAGGGCATATTGAAAGTCTTTATAGAGCGATATCAAATTCTTATAAAATATCTCAAGAATTTGATATCGCTCTATAAAGACTTGATATGCCCTAAGTAATACCAATTGCTTCTTTGAAATAGTCTTTTTCAGTCATGGGAAAATAATATTGTTATAAGATGAACTATAAATAAAAAGAAAAAACAAAACATTTTTAAATCATCGTCAAATTGGATGAACATGAGCTGATTTTATATTTTTCTCGTCTATTTCGTTCATAGAGGAATGTTTAATCGTCATGTTTTGAGATATATCGTCTGTATATAATATATCGTCTGAGTATTAGTTTATATCTTATACTGTTATTTATTTTTCTTCTCTAATAAACATTTTTTCGTTCAATATGGCAGAAAAAGAAGTAAATTATATTTAAATTATCTGAAAATTTCTTATACTATTATTAATTGATATAAAATGTTTTTTTGCATTTAGGAAAACATTAATAACGTGGATGAACAAATCAAAAATCTGTTTAAGGCATTTAAAGATGGAACTTTAAATGAACAACAATATCTTGATGAAATCAAAAAGCTTTTTAAAAAAAAGGATTAAAATTTTTTATTGTTACTCTTCATAGACTTGATTGTCATATTCATTTCTTTGATCAAGTTGATTATTAATAAAAAGATATTTTCATTTTTAATAATATTTTTCTTTTTGGTACATTCAAATTGAATTATTTAAAGGTACTATTACCTCATAAGGAAAATTTTAAAACACAACAAAATTTAACATTCTGAATTTTTAATAAGAATCAGTAGAGTAGTTTATTATTAGACTTTTGATTTAAATACACAAATAATACAAAATTTAAATGCAGTGGTCAAAATAGTTACCACAAAAATCGCGTATTTTTTTTTGATAGTATTGATTTTTTCTATGAATCAAACTATGATTAATTTAATTTAAATTTAATATTTGTTTTTTATTTTCATAAATGAACTACCTGAAATAATATTTTACTAATATATATGTGGCAGAAAACTATCGTAAGGGTGTGGGTGGATGCGTGCGGATGTTAGATACAGAGACTATCAACGACCACACCCTTAAGATTATACAACAAAATATAATTTTAAAGATAAATCTATCATGTGATGAATAGTATGAGTATTAAATTGTCTAAAATTTTCAAGCAGTTACATCTTTTTATAATTTATTTTATACTTATTAACCTGACCCTTGTTCCTAGAATGTTACATTTATCAGCAAAGAGTTTTATACTATTTATCTTTTTCTATACCACGTGCCATTCTCTTCAAACAAAACATATCATTAATACTTTACAAAAACAGATTTATATAAGAAAAAGAAAGAAAAAAAAAAGAATCGCTGGTACGCATAGGTGAAAAACAACTAGTAAAGAAAAATAGAGGAGAAAGTTAACGAGAACATTCACCCCGTTCTCGTCGTACGCACAGAACGGAGAAAAACAAATTTGCATTTGTTTATGAAAAGGTCCTGATAGTCAGAGTCACTAGCAAAAAAAATGTTTTTATGTACTTGCATTCTACTAGCTGTACTTTGCATTTTAATTATTGCGTATTTATGGCATATTCGATCGACGTACGAATTTTTTACAAAACTTAATATCCCTGGCCCACCACCCGTACTCTTTTTTGGAAATTTTCTTGATATTATCAAAAGCAAACGATCATCTTTGAGTATTCATAAATGGACTGAAAAATATGGTCGTATTTTTGGTTATTTCGAAGGACATTCACCTATCTTAGTTGTATCTGATCCAGATGTTCTACAAGATGTATTTATTAAATCATTCTCAAATTTTCATTCTCGTCGTTCATTTCCATTGGAGAAACGAGATGGCAGAGATGTTCATCTTTTCGGAGCTACTGGTCTACGTTGGAAACGACAACGATTTGTTATTAATCCTACATTTTCATCTGCTAAACTCAAACAAATGTCACCATTAATTCATCAAAGTATTGATGTGTTGATGGAAAAATTATCTAATGAATATAAAAAAGGAGAACCATTTGATATATATGCATATTTTAAACGATTTACTATGGATACAATATGGTCATGTGGTTTTGGTGTTGATACAGATATGCAAAATAATATCAACGATCCGTATCTTACTCATTCGCAGGATATTTTTAAGCCAAAATTTCGATTAAATGTTATTCTTGCTTTATTTATTACCGAACTAAAGCTTTTCTGGGTAAAATTAGACGAAGTACAAAGTGTCATTCGAAATTGGATTCGTCATCATATTCCTATAACAAAAACATTTATTGGTTCAAGTCCAGTAAAATGGATTATGAAAGAAACAAAGAAGGTCATTGATAAACGTCAACTCATTGGTCAAACAAATCGAACTGATTTATTACAATTAATGCTTGAATCAGCAACCGATAAAGATATTATTCATGTATGAAATATTATTTTTATTTCAAAAACTAACTAGAATATTTATTTAGGATCGTCGAGCATCATTTGTTACGAACGATGACACAGGTGTTGAAATGCCACTTATTCGAAAACTTACTAAACATGAAATTGCATCTAATGTTTTTCTCTTTAGTAAGTTACATTTATTATTTCTATTCTCTCAACTTTTTTCCATATCTTAGTGATTGCTGGATATGAAACAACAAGTACAGCACTTAGTTATGTTACTTATGTTCTTGCAACTCATCCAGAAGAACAACAGAAATTACAAGAACATATCGATACACATTTTAATCCTGAAAATGAACATGATATGCCATCTTATGATACTATTTCACAAATGGATTATTTAGATATGTTCATTCGAGAAACACTTCGAATGTATCCGATTGTACCAATAGCTATTAATCGTCAAAGTACAGAAGATTTTCAAATCAAAGGTATTGGTACAATTCCAGCTGGTACAATTATTGGTATTGACATGCTTACTTTACATTTTGATAATGATTTATGGGGTCCCGTTGATCCGCATATCTTTTATCCTGAACGATTTGCTACTAAACGTCATCCAATGGCATGGATACCATTTGGCGCCGGGCCACGTAATTGTGTTGGAATGCGTTTTGCTTTAATGGAAATGAAAATGACTCTTATTCGTCTACTTAAATTATATTCATTAGTTAGTTGTGGTGATAAAACAGAAAAAGCATTTAAAAATTTACATGAAGCTTTTGTTATTGCTCCTTCCGAAGCTATTATACGTTTAGAACGTCGTAATGAACATCATGACTAATTATATTAGTTTTTTAGAAACTTTCCTTTTTTAGCATCAATGAATAATCATAAAGAAAAACAATTTATTAAAACACTAAAAGATGTTATCAGTTCAATAATAGCGCATTTTTTAAAAAAAAAGAAAATTCGAATAGTTCAAACTTTTTCCGTATTTGTAATAGTATTTCGTACTTTTGTTCCATTATTTATTTGTTTATGATGATTAACTGCATGAAAAGTTAAACAACCAGCATGTAAAATAAGTAAAACATCTGTTGTTAAAAAACCCACACTCCATGCTAGTTATGAAAAAAACATAATATATTAATGAATATTTTCTATAATAGATAAAATACTTACGCCATGGTCTGTATTGAATTGCTTTTTTTTCACCTTCTGGTCCAATAGCCCAGACTTTTTTATTTCCTCCATCAGTCACAATAACACCATGACTAACTGAATCAAGAATCAAACGATTCATATTATCAACATTGATTTCATATAAATCAATTCGACGGACCAATTGACCTATTTCAAAAACAACAAAAAAGATTTTTTATTAATCTATTCAATTCTAATTTACCATTTTTTTGTCGTTTTTCAAGAAAATATCTTGCTGGTTCACGTTCACGTCTTTTTCCTAATATATAACAACATTGGCTATCGACAACTAAACTTCGTATTTCAACACCAGATTCAAATGTTATTTGTAATTGTAATTCATGATCAAAGACAGATATTTTCGATTTATTACAACCTTTTTCTGATGCATAAAAAATAAATTGTGTATCTGACGCAACACGTTGACAATTAAGACCACGTTCAACAACACGTTCACGTTCAAGTTGTTTTCGTGTTAAATTACATATATATAATTTACATTCAATAGGTTTTGATGCTTGTTTATGTTCACCTACTATAATTATACTATCATCATGATAAATACATAAATCTTTTATATCCCCATCAGACCATTGAATTCTCTATAATAAAAATACAAAGTTAATTAAAAAAATTTTTTATTTATTCATTTACTTCATTCTCATGTCCACTAGCATCAAATATAACTAATGAACTTTTATCTTTATTATAAAGTAATATTAAATCTGTATTTGTTATTGCTAACATTCCCCAATCGAAACTTTGTGAAAGTGGAATTTTTTTATATGATTCAATATTACAATTATCTAATTTGGATTGAAATGTTGGTAAACGAGTTGGTGTTAATGACATTTTTTGATTTTGTGTAACTAAAGATAAATCAGCCATAGAATTTGAAACAGTTTTTGGTAATAAATTTGCTGAACTAGGTGGATGAACACGATGTGCATGATGATTACTAGTTGTATTTGAAGAAGAAGATGTTGATGTTTGTTGTGGTACTTGTTGTTCAATTATTGAATTATTATTTGTATCATCGGAACTATTTGTTGATGCTTGTTGTTGTTGTTGTTGAAGTCCAATAGTATTAAGTGATTTATAATGGTTTCCTTGACCATTTGAGTGTTTTTTTATTGCTCGATCATTTGTAGATATAGAAGCTTTTACATGATCATTATTTATTGTTGATGAAGCTGCACTACTTGAATCTACATATTTTTTAATTAGAAATGAAAAGAACTAGACATGTAAAGAATAATAAGATATGTGACATACCATCTGTTTGATGATTTCGTGCCGTTCTAGATGAAGCCGATGAATTTTGTTTACCATTATTATTATTATTATTTATAACTAGTTCCTCTATTTGTGATGATGATGAATCTTGATTTTTACTAAAACTTTTCTTTAAACATTCATCATTATCAATTTCAAATAATTTCATTTCTGGTAAACGTTCATGAAATACTTGATTAGCTTCACGAATATCTTCTTGTATATGTGTTAAATTTAATTGTAAATGTTTAAATTGTTCAATAGTTGACCAATCTGTTATTGTTATTCGTAAATCTTGTATTGTTTTATTTATTTGTTCACAACGTTGTTTATGTTCATCAATAAGTGATTCAAGTTCATTAGTACATATAGATGATTGTCTTTCAACAATATCTTCATTTGTTGCTTGTGCTGAACGTAATTCATCAATTAAACTTGTATAATATAAACGTATACCTTCAATAGATTTTTGTTTTACTTCAATTAATTTATGTCTTGCATGATCAATAAGATCATTCATAGCTAAATAGTCTTGTTCTAATGTATTTATATTATTTGTTAATGTTGTTAATGCTTCACGTCTATGTTGATTTGCGCATTCAAAACAAACAAATAAACAACAATGTGAACATTTAACAAATGATGGTGATTGATTACAAACTTGACATTGTCCAGTTGCTTCAACATGAAAATTACATGATTCAACAAGATCAAGAACCGTTTGATTTATTGGTAAATCTGTATAATTTT
This sequence comes from Adineta steineri, assembly GCA_905250115.1. Classification (NCBI taxonomy): domain Eukaryota; kingdom Metazoa; phylum Rotifera; class Eurotatoria; order Adinetida; family Adinetidae; genus Adineta; species Adineta steineri. The sequence goes on from CAJNOI010000255.1 coordinate 60,600, forward strand.
TTATTGTTGAACATATTTCTTTTCGACAATTTTGTACTGGACAATAATGAATTAATTTTTCATCAATTGTATCTGTTGTTGGTGATGATGATGATTCTTGTGAATTCCATTCATTTTCCAGACAAGTTGTACCTATATATTATATTTATAGAAAAATAATTATTATTAGAAAAAAAAGAATTTGTCAACTTACAAATAGTATGTCCACATGTTGGTAAAACTCTTGGTTCAGTATAACGTTGTGAACAAGCTGGACAATTGACAAGTGTTTCAAGAAGATGACGAGGTATTGCAGCTGCCATATGATGCTAAAAAGGCAGAATGAAACTGTTCTCAATATTGTACAATTTATTTGATATTGATCATCCTTGTAATATGTCTGTATGTGATTTTACAAGGTTTCATAGTTAAATGAGAAAGAAGAGAATATTTAAAAGGAAACACATTTGTAATAAAGAGAAGATCTCATATTCACACATGTATGTATGTATGTATATATATGTACATGATAGGTAGGAGGTTAAGTGTTTGCCATCCTTCAATATGCATCCTTCTTACTTGTAAAAGAAAGAAATGATCGTTGGTATAAAATAACCATTTCTTTCTTTCTATCATACCTGTTCATCTCACTTATTCGTTCTCCTTTAGTATATACATTATAACTTTTCATCGTGCGAATATTTGTTCAAAAAAGAAATCGAAGTAGAAAAAGAGAGAGAGAGAAGAGAAGAGAGAAAAAGAAATACATGTGTGTAATTATCATTTATGATAGAATGTTCTCTCTCTCTCTCTTTCGCTCCACACTCGTCATCATGTATACGTATATAAACGTTGTAATCATTTGGTTGTCCACTACATAAGTCACGCTTGAATTGTACATCGAAAGAATGAGTGGATGAATACTGATAGTCAATCTAATGCGATCGAGGATGATAAAAAAAAAAGAAAAAAAGACAAGGAGAGGATTTATGTTGTACATATATACTCAACGAATTTGGGTATGTATATGTATATAGATAATGTCTACATCAAAACTAATTTATAAGAGCCTGTAGATAGAATGCTAACCTTTTCAGCCTTATAAGTTAGATTATTCGTATATTTAATGAGCACGTTTGATATTGTTTCGTTTCATCTATTGTATGTAATAATACGAAAACAGAAGTCTTACGAAGAAAGAAGAAGAAGCGGTAGTTCTTTTCTCTTTCTTTCTTTCTTTCTGTTTCTCTTTGACTCTCATTTCATTTCTAACTGTAGGTTGTTTTCGTTTATATTACTGATCTTTTTTTTTCTAAAGTAAAAATCTTAATAATGTCTTCAAGCAAATAAAAATGACGGTTGAACTACAAACAGTCATCAGTCGTGCAATAACAGACGAGTATAAGGAGACAAGTAAATAATCGTCTCTTGTCATTCGACCTTTGACTTAGTGTATAGAAAGAAAGAAAGAAAGAGACAGAAAAGAAAAAACACTATAAAACTTGAGATGTGTCAAATATGTGAATGCAGACAAATATACTTAAACTAGATTCTACTTATAATAGAAGTGGTCGTCTTAACGAATCTCATAGTATATATGTATATGATATTATAACAATTGGCATTGAAGATCTCCTCTACATAGAAATTTACGAGCAATAAAATTGTGTATAATTAACAATTTGTTCATGTACTATTTGTCTTTCGAAATTGATTGTTTAGATTAGAAAGTAGAAAATGATTCCATTCATAGTTAAGATATGCTTCTTAAGTGTTATAATTGTGTTTTTTTTTCAATGTTTGACAAATGACATTGATAAATGAAGCGATTGGGTGGTAAAAGTGCAATATGTTACGCAATAATTATCTCATCAATCAGATATTGATAGAGCTTCTTTTTTTTATACATTTACATATTGAAATTAATCATAAATCTTTTCTTTCTTTTTATAAACTCAAGGAATTCTATTCATTGTAAGTACAATCAATATAATATTCGATAAGAATATAATTAATCGGTCTCTATTGAATATATTATACATAGATATATATTTAAAAAAAGATATAATCATACACATTTAGATGAATAATTAGTTTTAAAATAGTAGGATTCGTATTCAGAGATATATTCAAGGATAAAATGAAGTGTTGAAAAGACTGACTTACATTAATACAAGATGTATAAATAACCATATAATTTACTTCATACGCTTGGTTAACATGATTGTAGATGTTCATTCAAAAGGCTATAATGATGTTATATCGGTCTAATACTATATACCTGTCTTATTCGATTCAATATGTCGATAATCTATATAGAATAATAAGTATAATTTAATCTCTTCATTTTATTAAAATGTACAAAGAAAGATATTTTTTTCAATTATATTCTTAGTTTCTTTACTAGTCTTTCTTAAGTGTTTTTAAAGTTTGAATTATTCGTCCTTGAAATTCATTTTAATATTTTCACAAAAGCGGTTTATATTTTTTGAATACGACTGTTATCCTTTACAACTTTATTAGCGATAAATTTTTTAATATAAGCATATTGATAAGGCATATGTTTCGATGAATTGCATGTAATTGATGAAGCGTATGATGGTAGTGGTGACACGTGAAATGACTCGAAGATTTGTGTATCATTGGTTGTTGTAAATGAAATTGTTTTAAATATCGAATCTTTATTTTCTATTATAAATACCCTTTTTCTCTTTGTGTACTGTTGATTTCTTTGCTCCTATCACTTCTACTTAAAGGAGTTGATATTTTAATTAACCAGATGACACTAGTCTAGTTATCTATATGATTTATGTCCAATCATGAACTATATACACAACTGCTTTATATAAAATCACTGTCTAACAAATGTGTAGGATATCTTCTTTTACTATGATTATTTTAAATATCTCAAATACTGAAAACAACTCAAGTCTATAAAAATTCATCATCTTATTGATTGGACTCTAAACGAAATTGAACAAATATTTTCCAGTAAGTCATATTTGAGATTATTGCGATACAAAAATAATTATTTTAAGTTCTATTGAAGAACTTGAATAAATTTCTCAAGATTATATTTGAAAAATATGATTAAATTATGAATCATGACAATCGAAACATGATTCGAAACACCGTTCACAATGAATTGCATCACAGCATAATTCACATTCACGAGTACATTTTCCACAGAACATTTCGTCACAACGTTCACATTCGCTTCGATTTTTTGATGTTAACAATATTTTACAACCTGAACAGCGATCTGTTGAATGATTTTTGCTAGAACCAATCAATGCTTTTTTTTGTTCTTCTGCAATATTTTTCAACACTGAACGAAAACCATAACATTCTGGATCATGACATTTCTGAAAATATGTTTTTTCCATAGGATGAACAAGAAAATAGATTTGATTTTTTCTATGGTGTCGTTGGACATTTTCACAGAAACGATAAGGACCAGCAATTTCGAATTTATATTGTCCTGGTGTACGTAGCGGTACTATTTTTCGGATTCGTCCACCATGTTCTTTAACTTTAGCGTCTATAAATTGTTCAATATAGGCATATTCATCAGGTAAATGATTCATTAAGTTAAACTCTGGTATTTTCGAGTCTGATGGCACTGAATCCAAGTGTTCTTCAGAAGCATCGACTGTTGTTGAGAGTTGTGAAGATTCCGAAGTTTCAACTGAATATACACTTCTACCCATTAGAGATTCCCATGCGTTTTTAGCTGCCGAGTGTTCAGCTTCTTTTTTGGTTACACATGATTCATCACCAACATACCACTGATTATTTACTTTAACTTCAACCTAAAAATATATTAAGAAAACTAAAAATTAATATGAATCAAAGCGATATTTTTTGCAGTAGTTCTCAAAATAATTTATGTGCACAAAAAACTTATACAAGCATTATATCTTTAAAGCGATCTGATCATTTCAACAACAGTATTCTTTAAAATTTTAATACTTTACTATAACTTAAAAGTATGTGTACAATATATTAAGTCAGATGTATGGTGAAATAAACTTTTTTCAAATGCCCAGTTACTATGATATAGGTAAAATATACAATTTCCCATTATTTATGCAAATATGAATCAAACGGAAATTTTTTACACATCAGTTTCACTTACTACTTTAGAATTTGGTAAAATTTGTAATTCAAACAATGAAATCATTAAAGAAATATAAGACTTGTAAGAGCTTCTTAGCATCTATTATTTCATCGAATGTGAAAGTAAATACCTGAAATTCCGGCATATGTCCTGGGCCAGATTGATTTTTAATTCGATAAGTAGGCAAAGAAATCTTTCGCTTTTGACAATATTCTTGAAGACGATTTTTCCATGATATATCCATTATATTTGATTTAATGTTGGTAATATTTCTCAATAGTAACTTGCTTATATATCCTTTTATACTTCCTCGCGTACAGAAACAGATACAAGAAGAATGAATGTAAAATAAATATTGATACAGAACAGGTTAATGCTGACTCATTTTATGTTTTTTCGTTCTACATTTTCTCACAATGGGAAGATAAATAATGCACATTACATGTATTGCTCACTACCTGTAAAATTACAACATACGTGTATAGTTTGAATCATGCAGGCATACACTAAAATAAAACTGATACAGATAGGATATTTCAAAAGCTTTCGGATTGGTTTTAACCAATATAAATAAATACGTTACAGTGATTAATATTACTATTCTTTTTTAAAGTGTCATATCTCTCGTTCATTACATTAAAACAAGAAACAATGATTGAGAAGACAGATGTAGAAGGTAATGTGAATGACGAACGATTTATATTGTAAACTGTCATTTGTAGAAGAACTATCATGTTGAAGGATATTATCAGTTGAAACTAAGCTTTACTCTTAATTTTTCTTTATTTGCAAACGAAGTTTAGTCATTAGAAAATTGTCATAACATGCTTATATTATTGTTACATTCACTGATTCGAGCTCTCTATGAACGAATTTATTATGATGTCAAAAGAGAAAAGAAATATAATACTCTTATCCAACTTTTCGTTATTTTGATAATAATACACACCCTAGTTCAAAAAAACTTGTACAAAATTGAATTTTTTGTATAACGATTTTCTTATCGTTAGAAATTAATTAAATGTTTAACTTTTCCAGGGATATATGTCCGTTAGTAACACTACACGTTGACTATATAAAAGCGTGAATTCTTTTCTTTTTAAAGGCATGGTTTGCGCCCGTGCTATTCATCATGAAATAAAGATATCATTAAGGACTATCTATTACAATATAATAAGTAAATTGAAACAAACAAATTCACTTAAGTAGTGAAGAGGAAATGGTCGACTATGTGTCACATGGAAATAGAAAAAATCTATATTGCTCAATATATTCAATGTAATAATTAAATAATCCTCAATGAAATCAAAGAAAAATTATCGACAATTAATGGTTTATATTAAGCTCATACACTAAAAAATTATCTTCTTTCTGCTACTAGATGTGAACAATTTAAAAATGTTGATATCAATTTTGTAATGAATTTTGTGATGTCGATGAAAAAAAGATGTTTGTCTCTCATTAAATCTAAAGACAAACGAATAAAATATTAAAGTATAGTGTCTAATAGTACTTACCGTAGGCTATCAGCCAGTAATGAAAACTACTTGACAGTGACTTATATATGCTGATATATTTACATAACAGTACGTGCAAGTTTTTTTGAACAGTACTGTAATATTCTGTCTTATTTATTTTAGAAGTCTGATATGGTTCTGAATTTGGCAAGATGCCGTAATAACAAATATTATCTTGACTACCTTATTAATAACGTTCTTACACAAGTATGTGTAACAAAAAGTCAGAATAAAGTCAAAATTCAATTGGCAGTAAGATATTGTTTTCCCTTAGGAAAGAATATTCTATTTCTTTATTTTAGTATTCTTCAAAAAAACCACACACATGAATTAGAGCTTGACTTTGACAAATATGTCAAGCAAACATCAGCAGAGTTCGAGTAAACACTAGTTATTTTAAAAAAAGTTGGATTTTTTTGTTAGACCCAGGGCGATGGTTCCTGAAGCAGGATTCCATGATTTTCCGTCAAAATCCCGGAGAAAACTCACCATTTCTGGGCGAAACCCGTCCGGGAAATGCCAAAAATCCGATAGAGAAGTGAGGTAACCGTATCCGGCTGCCGGTTTTGACATGTTCTTGTCGGTTCCGGCCCAAATCAGTTAAATCCGGTCATCGGATCCGTTCAATAGGAATACTGTTTCCATGAAATCACCAGAATACCACGGAACCGGCCGTTTCCGTACCGGATTGTTCGACCAAGGGATATCAAGGTTTAAACAATTTAGTGGAAAATCTAAATCAACTCTTTAAAGGTGGAACATAATTTATGAAGTGAAATACAGCAGAATTCAAATAGACATTATTTTATTTCGTTTATTTGTTAGACAGTCACACTGTTTGTCATTTTATAGTGAGTTCATTTTAAAAAGAAATACAGCTTTTATTCTATAAACAATCTTTTAAAAGTAGCAAAAAAATTATCCACTAACCGTCTATTTAACTTCAAATCTTTTAAATGTTTTGATGATCAGTTATTTCGTAAAATAACATTTTTCTGTGTGAAACAGAATCTTGATATTTAGTAAATATTTTATTCAAATGAGAACATAAGATTTTTTATTAAAAAGAGTTGTTTTGTGTGTTTATTCACCACTCAGTGCGATCATTCAAAATATCACAATAACGGAATAAAAAAAGAAAAGAGTATTATAATTCTTCTAAATCAAGTTCTGGAAATTCTCCAACTGTAACTGAACTTGGCCGAACAAATACACCATATTTATCAGGACATTCAAAATATTTCTTTCCTTCAGCACTAAACAAAAAAGTAGATTTTATTTTTGTAAACCGCACTATATGTATGAATTAAAACTTACGATCCATTATTCTTGCCTAATGGTTCATCATATCGAACACCAACCCATACTCCTGGTTTGAAATGTACTTCACCTAAAATTCAATGAAATATTTTAATATTAAATATATTTTTATATACCTTTAAACATAACAGTTCCTCTTTTTGTTGGTTGTGATGTAACGGCAACTTCACATCTATTAAACAATTACAAGGATGAGAAAAAAAAGAGTAATTCGAAAATCTAAACTAACCGATCATTAACATTAATTTTACTTGCTGCTTGTTGTTCATGTTCTTCTTTTTCTTTTTCTTTTCTTTCACGTTCCTCTTGTGCTGCTGGATTATATTTTCCAATTTTATGATCAACCATAAATTGTCTTGCTGTATTTTTTCTTGATTCATATTCTTCAGCTGTTAATTCATATTTTGGTACATCACCTGTATCATCAAACATATGTGCTCGTTTTAAATTTGTTTCTTCAATTTGTAAGATCATTTTTGATTGAACATTATATGAACCTAATGTACGAGAATCATCATCAAGATCAAATAATTTTGTACCACGTTCATCATGAACATGAATTTTCATTGATTGACTTTGAGCACCTGTAATTAATTCCAATTGATTCTAGAATTAAAACACAAAATAAGCAAAGAAATTGTATTATCTTATTTTATCTCTTACTTTTAATTCACCAATTTGTGCCGATCGTTTAAAACGTCGTATAGCTTCACTTGGTACTATATTACTTTTAATTGTAAATTCAACCATATCATCTCCAGTCGCCATAATTAATGATCTAGAAATAAAATAATTTATTTAATCGGAAAATTTTTATATTTATATTTAAGTTTCTTTATTTTAATAAAAGTCTTAATAGACTACAAGCATGAGAAAACAAATGAAATACAATAATAACAAGAACAAAAAAATACATTTAGATGACTATACAAATAAAAAAAACTGAAAAAAAATATAATCATCTATGAATCACAATAGAGAATGATCATCTAAAATTTTTAGAGATCTTTACATTTAAAAAATAAACAATAGAATTTCAACTACCATCTTGTGGTATTGCGCGTTTACGACCACGAGTACCAGTCGATGCACGTACTTTTGGTCCGTGTCCACTACCAACTTCATCATTAAGAATACGACGATAATTAATTAATGGTTGCCATGCATCACTTTCAATTGTTGCACTGTGTACGAGTTTATCAACATGATCAAAACTATAATTAAAAAAAAAACGTTTGCATATTAATAAAGATTTCTCATAATCTATACATTGCTTTTTTATCGGGTTTAAGAAGTTTTGAAGCAAATTCTGGTAATACTTCAAGAAAGAGAATATTTGGACCAGGTTGTGTTGGATCATCATGATTAAATAATGGTGTTAATGCAAAACGTATACATTCACTAAATAGACGATATTTATTTAAATAAATAAAAGATCAATATCATACCGATGAAGAGCAGCAAGTGCCTCTCTTTGTTTAGCCATATCAAGACCAAATGAAAGATTAAATCGACGAGCTAATTCCTATATAGAATAAAACAAAAAGATTCAATATATCTTTTACAAATATCTATTTACTCTTAATGGTGATAGATCAATATTAGCATTTTCATCATTTCCAGTTGTTTGTTGAGCAGCAACACATTCTTTAAAAACAGCCATAAGACTATAAGCCATTGTTTTCGCCGTATGAATTTTTGAAATATCACGAGCACGTGTAAATGTATTCTTAATAATATCACCAAAATCATTGTTATACTATATATAGTATAAAACAAATAGAAGAAATAATAATTTAATTTATTTTACTTTAACATAATATTTAAGTATATTTGTTGCAGCTTGAATTGGTAATACATTATGTACGATTAATTTACAATAAGCAGCTAGTAGATTACGTTTCTTATGAAGTGTTTCAATTTTAGCTTGTTCATCTTGATCTTAAAAATACAAAAATCAAGAATTGATTGAAATTATAATCAATAAATAATTACTTTTTGGATCTTCAACAAAAAATACATAAGTATTTAAAAATGTTAATAATGATTGAATAAGATTTTCATTAATTTCAATAACAAGTGATTGATAATCAGGATTTTTATCAACTAAATGTGGACTCATACTGATTAATAAATCACATAATGTTGAATAGGCATATTGACATATTTGAGCATTAGCATGTAGCATTAGTTTTTGACACAGTGTAGATAATTTACGACTACGTTTTACGACTTTTTTCAATAAATCCTAGAAAATAATAATTCAATATTAAGTTTCAATTGTTTTTATATAGATTGAGAATCTTCTAGTAAAACGTACGAAATATTTCGTTAGTATTGATATTTCAGATTTAACTCAATTTACTAGTCTTATAAATCAATTAAATTATATTCTATTTAAAGAGTTGTAAGTTCGCGTTTTTTATTCATTAATATTTAAAATATTTTTTTTTAATATATAATCAAATAAAAGATCATGATCTTTGCTATTTATTAGTTATTCTTGGAATAAAATGTCAGTTCTGTGATTCTAATTAACCTACTACCCTTTAAATTTAAAGTTAAATTTAGATATCAATCAGAGTTTATACTTTTCTAATTCAATGCATAAAATATGATTAACTAAGATATAACAATAAATTTTATATTAAAAGAATATATGATTATCGAATAATTCTAATATTCGTACGCTTTGATTTTTTCATTTACATATGAAAGGTAAAGATAGACACGTATTTAATGATGACTTTATTTATCAACGAAACACGAAAAATATTAGATATTCACAATGATTTATTAGGATAAATTAAGGAACACTTGATTGATATATGAATAAAAGCAAATAATCTTTTGACAACAAGGACTTTAATATTCCAGATTTTCACGTATGACATGCTATCGGTCATAAAATATTAAATACAAAAATTTGACATTTATTAAAGGATATCCGTCAATTCGTCCGTGATCATTTCAATTATTATAATATTTTTAAAGTTATGATCTATTTCTGTACGTCAGTCACTCAATAATGAGAATAGTGAGACACGCAATTTTATCATTAATTATTATAGAGATTTGCCAAAGATTAGTTTCATCCTATCAAAGACATTATAATTGGCAATGGATCATGACTCTATTATTATCATCTGCAGACAAAAGAATAATCAAAAGCTTATTTACTTTCAATTAAAGTTCATCATGAAAAAAGCTTAGACAAACGAATTTTCGTAGTATATAACATTAAATAAAAGGATAAATTATCTCTTCCCAAGGAAAAAATATGTCATATTTACTTTATCAAATTGTATATCGAGTTGATACAGTCCCCAAAGTAAACTACGGTTAGCAATACCAAAACATTTATCAACAATCTATATAGATAAATAAATAAAACATTTAAATATAATTAATATTCATTAAAACAAACTTCTGGTGACATATCTTCATTATCAATTGCTGCTTTGAATAACAAATGTATTTTATCCCATAAATCAACATTTCCTAGATCATGACATCTTTAATACAAAAACAAAAAAGATAACATTAAATAATAATAATAATAAAATAATCTTTACTGATGAAAAGCATCTAATTTTCTTAAATTAAGTAATAATGGATATAAATCATCTTCATCAGCTTCATCCTTAAAAATTCAAAATAAATATTTTCTTTAAAAAAACATTATTTTATTTACCATTTCTTCGAAAATACTCATAGCTGCATTAAAATTTGCTAAAATTTTATCCATAATATTTCCACGATGTGCAATAGCTCGATTTGATAATGTAAAATTAACATCACATACACATTCGAAACATTTCGAAACAGAATCAAAAACCTATTGAAATCATATAAAAAAAATAAAAATATCAAAAAAAATAAATAAAAACAAACATCAGCTGTTGTATGACGTTGTACAATATCGCTTAATACATTTAAATAACTATCAAGATCACGTTCACGTCTTGCTGTTGTATAAGTTTCATAATTAAAATGAAGTGGAATTTGTAATAAATTAAGTAATTTATCGGCATCGGCAATATACTAAAAATTTATTGAATGATATGAGATAATCTATTTCGAAAAAAAAATAATTTTTACTTTATTAAGTAATGCTGGTAAACTGCCGATAAAATGATCGGTTAAAATTTTTTTATCATCATCTTTTTGTTTTTGTTCTTTCATTGTTAACTTTAAGGAAAAAGTAAAATAATTAAAGAAAATCTTTGTTTTTTATGGATATATACTTTTCGATTTGGTTGTCCACGACCTATTGGATATTCACCTGTTGCAGCTTCACGTACACAACAAACCATGATTTCAATTAAACAATTTTCATGTTGATCATCAAGAGCTAAAATATAAATTTTATTCAAATAAAAAATTTTTTTTCTCTTAATATATAACATACGATCATCATCTTGATCAGATGCTTCAAGTAATATATCTGTCATACATTCCCAATCTTTCATCATTGGATGTTGATCCCACATTGAATCAACTAAATAAGTTGCATGTTCATGAAGCTAGAGAAATAAATATATAAATATCTTATTTTATAAAAACAATTAATGTGTTAAACATACTTCACTTTCAATAAAAAATTGTACAAGTAAATACATAAACGCTGTATTTTGACTACGTTTTTTTGTTGTATTTAATGGTTGTTCAGCTTTATGAAATAATTTTTGATTAAGAAATTCTCCAGCAGCTTGTGCTATTTGTCGATGTGAATGATAAACAAGTTCATAAATATTTTCACAATCTTTATCTTCAAGTATTCGATCATTAAATCTATATGAAAAAAATAAACAAATAAATATTTATAATTTGATATTTAAATTACTTTAATATAGCAGTTAAAAGTTTAATTGCTTGTACGGCTACTTCATATTCACAATCAACAGTCATTTGTACAACACGATCCTAGAAAATGAAACGAATATCTTAGAGATACTTTTTCCTTTAAAAAATCTTTTACTTTGAATCGATTAATAAATAATTCAAGTTTGCCAACAAGATCTGTTGTTTGAAATAAAGGTATTAATGCAAGTAAACAACGTAAACGACAATCTTTAACCTAAATATAAATTATGCTTTAATTAAATAATTGATTTATTCTATTACTTTATCATATAAAGTCCAACCAATATATTTAAGATAAATATCATCAAGAAAAACCGTCGGATAACTTTTCATCCATTCACCAAGTTCACTCATACATAAACAACGGATATCCGGTACCACATCTCTAAATAAAATATAAAAAATCCGATTTTCTTTTTCTTTTTTTTTAATGATTTATTCATACCGATAACGATGAATAAAAACACCTTTAAATATAAAATTCATGAAGCTTTTAATTTCATTTTCATTTCCTTCAAGCTAAAAAAAATTGAATAGAAATATTATAAAAAAAAAAGAAATATTTCTTAAAATTAAACCTCTTTTCGTTTAGTTGTTAAAGTATCAAGTCGATCAGCTGCTCGTCTTGCACTTGATTTCTGTCTTTCAGCTTCATATTGTCTTTGACATTGATCTTTTTGTATACTTATTGTTAATGCTATATCAACAAGAGCTGTCATAACTTTTAAAACTAAAATAATAACAAAACTTATTGTCTTCCACATAATAGACAAGAATTTAATTTTACCAGCTAGAGTTCCTGTATGACGAAAAGCACGAACAGGTGAATCAGATAGAGCAGTTAATAATGTTACAAGATTATCAATCATATATTGATCATATATAATTAAATAGGATGATTGTTTAATTAATAATACAACAAATTCACTAAATGATGAACGAAATTTTTTGTATTGTAAACCAGACATTATTATTGGATATTCAGATGTATCCTAAAACGAAATATTATTAATAATTAAAGATTATTCTTGATTTTATATAAATTTTATCTAGTATAAATAATTCTATTCAATCTATATGTGACCTAGTAATAATCAAAACGATGATGTCCCTGATGCTTCTACGAGAACAAAATGATGCGGGCATTAGTGGCGTACTACTAATAGATTTATTCCATGATGAATACCTCTGAAATAGTCTCCTATCGTGATAGCTTTTATATTGAATTTATAAATAGATAAGAAGTATATATAGCAAAGTTAAACAGTAGACATAGAATTCATTAGAACTTACTCACTATTCATGCTAAAACATGTCATTGATATTCTGAAGTATTCTTATAGTTTGAGAGTGTATGATGATCAAATTTACAAAGACTTTCAATATTAGTTAGAGACATAACAATAGTCAAGAATATATGAATTTTTATAAGAACAACCGACAAATCTTAATGTTCATTGAATTCTACGAGTGTTCATTTGAATGGTAGTTATTAGAACAGGATTATAATTACAAATTTCTAACATAAATACTTTTCCGATTCAAATGAATACTTATAAATTTCAATAATTATTAAGATCTAACGATTTTTCATACAGAAGCTTCTATGTATGATACAACTGCTTGCTTATCATAATCATGTATCAATAATATTTCTCTTAGCGTAAGTAATGAGTGAATACTTATTAAGAAACAAGAAATTTTACCTCATCAAAATGTTCAGTCATGGTTCGTAACATATCAATATGTTCCATTTTTAAATACATTGTTTGTGTTAATTTTCCTTTGCAACCACTACTATCTAAGAAAAATTGCATTAATTCAATTAATGCTTCATCACGATTTGCTTGATAAGAATCAATCCATTGATCAACTAATACTTGTATATTTGTTTTTCCAGTTAATAAATGATGAAAATATCCTTTTTCTTCGGATTGTTGACCGACAAATGTTGTATTATTTCTTGCTATGACAGAACTTGTTTCCATTGAATCATCATCAACTTGATTTATAGTTGTATTTGGTTTTCTTCCCACTCGTGTTTGTCTTCCAGTTCCACGTGTCCGTGCTTTTGATGAAGCACCTCTGGGATGAAAATCTTCAGTTCCATCATCATCATCGTTCTCATTTCCTATTACTGACATAACAGAAGGTGGTTCAATAAAATCATCACCAAGTGAACGTTGAACATGTTGTCTTAATGAACGTGTACTACCATTAACAGTCATTTTATTATTATTTTAACTATCTGAAATTAAAATGAAGATTTATTTATTTAATAGACATCAAAAACAAACAAAAGACATATAATATACCGATCAAAATACAAAAAACATACTTAATATAAGGTACACTAGAATACAATAAGCAGGTAAAGATGAAAAAATATCACATGAAAGGAAAAAAAAAGAAGATTTGGGTTTGACAACAGTATGTATTTTGCATAGCAAATAATATTTTTTAAGTTTAATTTAAATCAATCGATGTCTTCTTTTTTAATCACTATCATCTGATTGTGAATTATTTTCTGTTTCACTTTGTGACATTATTTGTTCTTTCATATCGATTTCAATTGGTGCAAATTCTTTTTTTTCTTCTTCTTTAAATGCATATTCGATGTCAGTTGTATAAGTAAATTGACTTTTAGGACGTATCCATTTTTCAGGTGTTTCTTCAGCACTTGGTACAGCAACTGAACGAATCTATAAATAAAAAATCTTAAAGAATTATAAATAGTAAATACAAAATTAATTTACCTGACAATGTGAAACAAATGCTTGTGACATAGAATATTCAACATCAGCAATTGGTTCATATTTTTCAGGTACTGGATCATGAGATGGTATTGAAAATTTACATTCAAATAGATGAGTTTTATAAGCGCCTTGATCTCGTTTTGGTAATTGATCAACACGCCAAACAATTGCACGAAAAGCTTGTTCATATTTAGCTATACCAGCTGATGCAGCCATAAAAGGTGTAGCGCCATCATTACGATGAATCATCAAACGATCAAGACCCTAAAAATTCCAAAGGAAAAATTTTATAAAGAATATTTTTCATACAATTACCTTTATTTTTCCTGCTTTACGACGAACACTATGTATAGCTCCATAACGAAAACGTTTTTCAACTCGAAACATATAAACCCATGGATCAGGTATTGGAAAACGTATTTGAATATTTTCACATGGACATTGTTCATCACTATTATCATCTCGTATATTTGCTGTTTTATCATTAGTTGCCATTGATGATGCTTTTGATAAAATACTTATATTAAATGCATTTGATACAGTTATTTCAATTCGTATATTTATTTGACGATTAATAACCGACATAAAACAATAAACCTATTTTAGAAGAAAAAAATTTATTTATGAATAGAAGATCTTTTTTTCTGTTTTTACTTTTAATGGCAATTCAATATTTTGTTTAGGTCTTGTACGAAAACGCATTATTTCAATTTTTTGACTATCAGGTGGTATTAATTTAAGTAAATGCGTACTTTCATATTCATTTGAATCAATAATTGATGCTAATTCAACTTGTTCAGGTTTAATCCAATATTCTTGTAATGTTTTATTAATAATTATTTCATTACGTTTATTAACTTCTTTACCATGACGAAACCAATCATTCATACCAATTTCAACAATTGGTTCTGTACCATTTAAAAATGCTAATAGAAATAAACGTGTGCGTGATTTTTGTTTACATATATGATGATATTTATCAATATGTGCATAATATTCATCTAAAATCTTGACAGTTATTTCTTCTTTTAAATGTTTTTGTAATCGACTACGTGTAACAGGCATTGTCCAAAATAAATCATCTAATATAATTGAAAATTGTTTTAAATAAATATAATTTAATTGACCAAATTTAACAACTTCTTGTTGAACACAGTTTGCATGATCTAATAAAACTTGTTGAGTTTTATTTGGTCGAGTAAATTTTCGTAATAATTTTTCTGGTAATGTTACTAAACGATCAATTCGAACTTGTGGAATTTCACGATAATTCGCTTCATAAATTTTAAATGTATGAATTTTTGAATATTGATCATATTGTTGAAGATTAAATTTTGTACATTGATACCATGTTTGAAATTCAATTTCAGCAAATGATTGTTCAATTGTTTGTGGAAGATAAAAACGTAATTTTTTTTCATCAAAAAATATTCGAACAAAACATTCTTGCCAAGTACCTAAAAATGAAATATTTTATTAAAGATTATAATTTCTACTATAAAACATATTTCTTACGTGTTTCACTAAATCTTTGAAAAGTACTTTTATATAAATCTTTTTGTCTTAATGGTAGACGAATTTGTAATGACCATCCATTAAGTTGCTGTAATTGTAGTTCATTTATATCATTATGATAGGCTTCTAATGGTGCACTATCATCATAATCTGGTTCATGTAAATAATAATCTAATGGTGGTGATTGAACTTTTTCTTGCTAGAATTAAAATAAATAATGAATAAAGAAAGTTTGTTTTTTTCTTGTGTAAATATTACCAATAGATTTGTAGTACATACAAGACAACAATATATATACATGTACGAACATTAAGCATACCCGTTCTTGTACTTTTGTTTCTTCATCCCAATCTGTAATTAGATTTTGTCCATATTGTTCATCGGTTTTATTTTTAGTAGTTTTTGTTCGAAACATAGCAAGTGGATCATCTTGATCGGAATCTGAAGATGATGAACTAGCATCTTTATTACTTTTTTGATAATTTTTTGATGATGATGGTGATGGTGGTGGAGGTAATAATGGTAGAGGTATATTTGTATCAGAATTTAATACATTATGTTTTTTTTCGCCAATTTTAAAAACCATTTTTTTTTCATCATCTGAATCATCATCAGATTGATTTTGATTTTCTTTATTAAAATATCCTTGTGGAACAATATTACTATCATTATGTCCAATTTTTGGTTCATGTATACGAATTGATGGTATTTCTTCAACCGATGGACGAGAAATGGCTTGTTTAGAAAAACCATCTGATGACGATGACAGATTATTTTCTTGATCAGTTACTTCTGAAAGAAAAAAATTATAAATAAAAAAAAAATTGATTAGACATACGTTGTGTTGGTAATTGTGGATAAATATTTCCAAAATCTTCAGTAACTTTATTTTGTTTTGAATCAATACCACTTATCGAATCTGCAGTTTGTGTTAACCAACCAAGAAATTGATCATCATATGTACCAGTTGATACTGGTTCTTGTGTAGTATTTATTTCATTTGAAGATGTTAATTGAGCTGATGAAGATGTTGTAGTTGATTCGATTTTTGATATATCAGTTAAACTATTAACATTTTCGGTTTTCGTTGATATTGATGTATCTGTTGGATTAAAATCAAGAAAATCATAAGATAATTGGTTGGAATTTGTTGTTGTTGTTGTTGTTGACACTTGATTTGAATCAGTATTAACATCAAATAAAAAATCCATTGGAGAAGATTGAAATATTGTTCCATTTGATTGATCAGTATTTGATATTGTGGAAATATCAAATGGATTGAAATTATTCGTACTATTTGATTCTGTTATAAATGATTTATCTTGAAAATCATCTACTTGATCTAAATTAGCTTCATCCATTGAATGTTGATAAGCCAGCCAATTTGATGATGATAATGCTTCTTTGCCACTTCGAGGTCGAACAGATTTATCATTATTTGTACTAATAAGAAATGGATTATCATCAAATTTTTCTGATGATTCCGATAATTTCATAGTATTTAATGATATTCCAAAAGGATCTGTTGTTGATGTTGACGAGGGTAAATCATCGAATGGATTGTTACTCTCCATTTTTTTTGTATTGTTTTCATCGACACTAAATACGTTAGCAAATGTGTTAAACATATTACTTAATTAACACGTTATATTTTCTTGAATATAATATCATTCTACAAAGAAATCTAAGAAATTAATTGATTTATAACTATCTTAAATATTTTTGTTACAATTATGGAAATATGACGAAGAACTTTATGGAAAAGTTATAATAAAAGCGACAATGTCAACGCCTCTGCACCTTTTTCTTTCATTCTTTCTCCGCTTCTTTCATTTTGCTCTGCTAAGCAAACAAATAATAATAGAAAGAAGAAGAAGAAGAAGAAAAAAAAAATGGCAAAAAACCTACACTCATCATTAATAGTCACAGAAAAAAACTGACAAACAAAAATATGATATATAATTGGTTGTAAATATTGTTCAAGTATATTATAATTCCTAAGATACCACTGCAGCATTATTAAAGAATGGTGATCAATTTAAAAATTTCATTTTTCAAGTTAATCAAAAATATATATGATAGATGTCATTAGTTTACACACTGTATTTATTATAATATATAGCGCGTTCTTAGAACCTTGAAAAATCTTAACCATGACAGTATAAATGATGTTAATTATTAATTTTTTCTTATTGTTCATATTATAACGACAAAGATCATCGACGGAAACATAATGTCTACGTCAATTTACGCTTGGTTATACTTTTATAGTTAATATTTCGAGAATATAATAAGAAAAACTAAACTATTAGTATTTTTAGCTACTCAAGTTTAATAGAAAATCTTATTAAAAAACATGCAAAGAAAGATGTAAGCAATAGTCGTGATTAAAGACGTCGAATTCCATTAGGAATAGAAAAAAACAGGCATTTTCTTTAATAGAAAAAGTGCGACATATATTTTAATTTACTTTTCTTATAACAGATAAAAAAGAGTTTCCATGCGTAGATTAATACATTTATAATCGTGTTAGGAAATGTCGATTCCTTTACTCTCCTATATATATATATCATCATAAATTAATTAATATACACAATTATCACTAGAGATATGAAAAACTAGATGTTAATTATAAAATGATATTATTTTTCTTTTGACTAAATTATAATATATATCGATTCAGATAAGTTTTTATTTAAATTTATTTGAACATGTATAACAAGTAAAAGAAAAAACACGTGTTCAAATGGACAAATTAATAAACTCGAAAATATTTTGTATTTGTTTCAGAATAGATATATATATATATATTATTCCTCTTCAAACCATATTCGATTACGATGAAGTAAAGTTTTCTAAAAGAAATTTGGTTTCTGTATGTTTTTTTTTGAAATTAAAATAATTCTAATAAAAACCTGTAATTTTTGTAATTTTTGTTCTAATAATTTAATTCGTAAATCTTTACGTTGATTTTCATCTTGTAATTCAGCTACTTGATCGTGATATCTTTTTTCTATCATATTCTTCAATGAAAAAAAACAAAAATCTTGAAAATATAAAACAAAAATATGGTTGAAGTATTACCAATTTGCTATTAACAAGTAATTGAATACTATTCATCAAATCTGTTGAATATAAATGTGATGAAGGCATTAAAAATGAGTTTTCTGGAGTTGGACATGGATTACAAAGAAGTTTTTCTTTATTATCACAGTTTAGATTATTTATACTTGTGTTTGAATATTTCGATTTTAGTCTAATAAGCAAAAATGAGAAAAACAAAAATTTAATAATTTTATCATTTTTACCTTGTTCGATCCGTTATAGTTGTCTTTCGATTAATTTGAGTTAATGGTGCTGATTCCGATACTTCTTTCTTATCTTTATCATCATTCTCTTTCAGTGAATTTCTATTAAAACAAATAATTAAATATTCATAGGATTAAAACTAAAACAACGAACTTTTTTATTATAACAGGCATTGTTGTTTCTGCTGTTGTTATTGGATTATGTGTTAAACATGATGCAATCGATGTTAATGTATTAACAGCACCCTTCATTTTTTCTGCTGCTGCTGCTTCTTTTTTTGCTCGTTCAACATCAAGTCTATTTTGTGCATATTCATATAATTTACGTTCAGCTTCAGGATAATCACGACAACCTTCTAATACATCTTCTTTTGATAAAGAAAATAATTCGGAATATCCAACACTTCGTACATCAGCTGTTCGTCGATTAGCACCATCAATATTTAATATACCAATTTCACCAAAAAAATCTCCCGCACCCATACGTGTTAATACATCATTTTTTTCACTAAATATTTATTATTAAATTAGTATATTATCTATACATGTAATTCATTCTTACTTGACTACTTCAAGAACGCCATCGGCTATAATAAACATTTCACGCGCTACTTCACCTTTACGACAAATTATATCACCCGGTGTAAAAATATAAGCACGCATTTTAAGAACAAGATCATGTAGAAATTCAGGTTGACATTCTTGAAATATAGTTACCTTTTTTAAGGTTCCTAAATTAACATGTAGCGCTAATTCAGTTTTAAGTTTATCAGGTAAAAGTTTGATTGAATGAACATCACCAGCACCCGACATTCGGCCACGTGAC
Organism: Adineta steineri; assembly: GCA_905250115.1. Taxonomy (NCBI): domain Eukaryota; kingdom Metazoa; phylum Rotifera; class Eurotatoria; order Adinetida; family Adinetidae; genus Adineta; species Adineta steineri. Next base: position 80,807 of record CAJNOI010000255.1, read on the forward strand.
CATGAATAATCATACCAACGTTGAACACGTCGTTGCATTTCAGGTGGAACATTATGTGTACGCATATATTGTTTTGCACTATCCTATATATAATCATATTTATAACTCATTATCTATCTATATGATTCAAACCAATAAACGTTCGAATTCTAAACGACTAGCATTTCGATTTGCAATAACATTACCAACTTGTCCTAATACAAAAAAACAAAAATATACACCGTGCCGCTTTTTTTTTTAAATTTTAGTATTTGAAATTTACCTAGAATGGATGAGAAAACAAATATTCCAACCATATAACTGGTAATAGCAAAAACAGCCCTCAAAAAGAAATAGACAATGCGATGTGTATCTGATTATATTCTTCTTCAAAAAATTTAAATTTTTTTATTTTATTTGAAAATAAATCTTTCTAAATATATAAGCATTCTAATGATTTTTATTACTGCTTACCCACAATGATAGCTATGACAAAAACGGAGAACAAATGAACGCTTATTAGAAAAGCGTAACTAAAAATTGATCTCAAAGCATTGATTAGAATATAAAAAATGAATATAAACATACCGTTTGTTCGTAAAATTTTTGAGCCATCTAGCTTTCAAGAAAAAAAATAGAACAAGAAAAAAAAGAGTAACAAACTGATTAATTTTTTTTTCTTCTAATTAACTCTTTATTCATATCTACTAATCGATATAGAGAAATCAAAAAATAAAATAAAATCTACTCACTGCCAATTAGTTTCTGGTGGTGGTAAATCTCCTATGGTTGTTAATGTTAATGTTGACCAATAAAGACAACGAAGATACATTTTAGCTAATTGAGAAAAATTTCCTACAGGTTTTGGATATGACCAATATCCAACAAAACCTTCAGCTTTTGAAACCATAAAATAAAACGAGGCTAACCAATGTCCCAATAATAAAAGTATATGAAATAGATTTAGAACACGATATGTATTTGGATAAACAGTACGTGATTCTTGCAAATAATATAACTGAAATGTTCGATATACTTTTAGAAAACGAGGAAATCGAAGAATTGGAATTGAACCAAATTTTATTTGTAATAAATCTAACGGTGTTAATGCTATCATATCAAAAATAAAACGAGATGAACGAATATAATTTAATGCTAATTTATAGTGATTATAAACAAGTAATCCTAAAAAAATATGATAAACATATTAAATATAAAAAAACGTATCTAATTTATTCAACCTTGCTGTAAATAACCGGTTCGAAATTGAATAGCAACATCGAGAAAATAAATTGTATCAGCTGAAGAATCAATTATTTTCCATATATGTACATAATCTCTTTGTAATGGTTCAAATGCTTGACGTGCAATTGGAAACCAAAGATTATATAATACAAATATATTTAATATAATTAACCAATAAAATAAAAATGATTCATCTGGTGATATAACAAGATAGTTAAAAAAATGTAAGAGTCGACGAACCACTGAATAACGAGATTTAATTGGTGCATCTTTTTCAATATTTAATCGACGATTTCGCTTTGATTGTGCTTGAAGAATAAAAAGTAAGGAATATATTTTTGTATATATATAATAAAAAACAAATATATTATTTTAGAAAAAAAAGAGTATACCCATCGATCCTAATCCTCGATAACCATAACGATTCGAAAATTTTTGTAAAAATGAATCTTCTCGTTTTAAAGAACTTTTGCTTCTTTGGATTTTTATTGTTGGATTTGAATGAGAATTCTGTTAAAAGAAAAATATATATTAAAAAAAACATATACTAACCGATAAATGGTCTAAAATAAGCAATTAAAGGATCTTCACCATACACCTGATTTCGACTCATTGGTAATAACCTTTTTTTAACCAATTAATCAAGTTGGTAAGTATTCGTTGATTTGTTACCGAACTCGCTCTATCTGTTCATCGCACTTAATTATAAGAAAAGCAATGGAACTAATGTCATGATGTGAAGAGAAAAAAATAGAAAAGAAAAACAATAGTTCTTTCTTTTTCTATCAATCTTATTCTTTCCTCAATTCTTCGGACTTAATTGTCGACATAACATCCATTTATTTACGAATAAATGACTTATGTATCCGCCGTAGTTCGGAGAATAAATGTAATTATTTAATACTCACATCATCGACAGATGATGATGTTGATGATAATGGATTGGTAGCAGTAACTGATTTATCAACATTAGAGCTTTTACACAGGTATTCACTTGGACCTGATGAATCATTTGAAATAGATAATTGTTGTGTAGATTGATCTTGTTGATTAGATGTTGAACTACCACCTCCTCTATGAAGCAAATCATTTAATACAGGTGTAAGAGCAGCCAATGGCATTTTCCTTCTGTTTATATCACATTACTGTTGTTAACTAAAATAAACAAGATTTTCAAGAAACTAGATATATATATATGTCATTTTCTTCATGTTTTATACTTGAGGAAATAATGTCGTTCTATTCTTTTTATACCGGAAAATATTAATTTTCTATTTTCTTCCTTTGTCGTCATCTTCTATTTTGTTTTATTTTTTTCTAAATAATATTAGATGAGTGACGGAAAAATTTGATTAGGGGTTGTTTCATTCAATTGTCTATATTATCCTCGAACTAAAAAACGGAAGAAGAGAATAGGAAGTCTTCTTTCACTTGCTTTTCCTTATCATATTAAGATCACACCAAGGACATATAAATAATTTCAACCATATTGAAGTCTATCAACCAATCTAATCGACAGAATTCTATTTTCATTATTAATTGTAACTATAAAAATCCGACTGAATATATTGTATCTCTCTCATTTTCTCTCTTTCTCAACTACAAATCTTATCGTTTGAACTATATTCTATCTCGATTGATTATCTACTTTAATATTAATCTGATTTTTTCTCTCACACATAATGTACTAATTTGATATTTATACATACAGACAATTTTCTCGAATGACATCATGATAATATATTTTTACATTTGCTTCTATTCTTGTATGTATGTTGATTACATGTAAATATGATAATAACAATAGTTCTATGACTTTACTGTTTAATATTGTTAGCAAACTAATCCTTATACAAACTAAATCAAATGAATGTCATTTCTTAATAGAAATACATCCAACATCTGACTTAAGAACTATTGTAATATCATCATTTGACACATGTTCAATTTCCTTCTTTCTCTCTTGAATAGATAATTATCCACAAGAATGAATATAGATTTTTTTATGAGTTTTTGTTGTCTGAAAATGTGCAAAACTGACGAGGAAGTAACAATAGCTCGAAAACACTTCAGACAATGTGTCTTTCTTATCTAATGAAGAATATAAATTGAATAGAGAAAAAAGATTTGTTTTTTATTTGATCAAAAGTTATTGTGTATAGCATTGTTGACAGGAAAAAAAGAAAATAAACTTGAAATAGAATATAATAGATTTAAAGTACGTGTCATGATTTCTTTGTATATATTTTTATTAAGTTAAATAAGTTTCTATTTGAACGTGTTACATTGAATTGTTTGAAAAGCAATATTTTTTTTATGATTACGATGATAGTAATGAACACCAACGAGAAAATGAATAAGAAAAACATTAACTTAATATATGTAATAAAAAATGCAACGTGTGTGTGTGTGTTTCAACTATACGATAAGAGAGAGAAAGAAGTTGAGACATACCATTTTTTTAAAGATGTTTAAAGATAATGATGTTATAAATCGTATGGATTTGTTGTTTTTTCTGTGTTACAACTGAACTATACGTACATTGTATTTTTCCTTACGAAAAGACATGATGATTTAATAAAAATTCTGAGTAAAACAAGTTTTTAGTTTATCCTTTAAATTCTATATATAATACGGCTACATCAAAGATGTCTATTGCGCTGATGAATTCACTCACCAGTGCCACTTATCGATTTTAAATATTTCTATAATAAAAAAAATCTTCTATGATTTAAATATAATCTTCAATAGTTGTCAATGGATAATCATCATTTATTAATTCATATTGATGTACATAAATATTGTTAAAAGTAATATCGAGATTTTTATTTGAAGAGGCTGCTGACCTATAGGAAGCTTTATCCAAAGAATTTTTTCTAACTAATGCAAATCTTCAGACTCTTGAAGTAATCCTCATTTTCGTATACTTTATCGTTGAACTGCATCTTACTTATTCAAAATTTCATTTCACGATAGTTATTCAAACAAAGTACTTTTTGAATATATTTAGGACTATTTCAGATCGTTTGGCAACTTCGAGTAAGCTTTGTTCTATGGTTGTTATTGAGATATATTTCAGAAAGTAGTATGTTCTTTGATGAATTTCTTTTTTGAAAAGTGATTACGTAAGTGATATCATTTTTTGATATATCTAAAAAAAACAATCCTCCTATCTTATTTCATTAAAGGAAATTGCTTTTACGAAAAGAGAAAGAGAGAATAGCATAGATGATACGTTCATACTGGTATATACATAGAAAGAAAGATCGATTAACAGTTCATATACCAAATATAGGGATAAGAAATGTGTTTATACGAATCAATAAAACTAAATATTGATCTTCTTCTTACATTCACATTCAACGGTTTAACTATGACCTCAGTAAATGCTGATTATCAACATCATAATTAATTCAAAAATATTTCATATACAAACTTCAGTTATTTCAGATTAGTAAGCCATTCTTTTTTTTAATTAATTTACTTTGGACACACTAAAAGTATATATATATATATATGCATATTTTAGATTTTTATATAGCATTTGTTATATCAATCTTTATATTAATAATTGAAAGGTTCATCCCAAAAAGGTTTTTTACTATTTGGAGTAAGTATAAATCGTTTTATTTCAAGAATCATGTTTTTTTTGCTATAGATTAATAACATCGTTGACAACTCATATATAATGGAAACGATCAAAGAACTAAAGAACCCAACTTATTTAATAAAGATAATAAATATCTCAGTTCGATGATTCAAAATGTCAAAAATTCGACACTGGAATCTGTTTTGGATGGAACCGAAAAGATTCATTCAACAGGAATACTACTTCCATGTAATCTTTCGAATACCACGGAACCGGCCGTTTCCGTGCCGGATCGTTCTACCTGGATTATTTAAGTTGGTTTAATAAAAATAAAACAAAATACTGGATTATCTCATTTTAAGTGAATCAAGAAAAGGATCATCTTCAAAAATAGATGTTACACTTGATCGTGAACAAGCTCTTGAAGTAGTCATAAACTATTTGAATGGTAAGTATTATTGATGCTAATTCACCTGTTAAAGATGTATTGTCATTTGTAGATTATCCCAGGACGATGTTTACTGACGCAGTGTTTATCATATCTAACTGGCGACAGTCTACTCCGTGATTTTCAATCAAATGAATGGAATGTCATATTTCAGCCAATAGTTATTGGCGCAACTGATGAAGGGAAATAAGGTGCAAGAACCTACTCGTGTTATTTCCTGTTACAGAGCTATTACACACTCCGAGCTAAAATTGCATCAAAACAAAATCGCAGCCCAATGTTCTGTTGAAGTTCTCGATATTGTGTCGACAGCTTCGGATAAGAACCCTTCAGTCCAAACACGTACTTTTCAAGTACCTGTCGACATTCATGCTGTCGTAACTTTATCCACTCGCCAGTCCGAAGAAAGTTCACCAAAACAAAAAAGGACTGAAACGTGTCACTCCTGCGTTGAAACGAGCAAGGAAGAAAGTTTTGGAGCTACATCACCAAAAAACGACCCTAGCAAGTGCGACGCAAACCCACTTGCTACAAACAAACCCGAAACAACTATGCAAATTGGAACCACTAAGAAAGTAATACCTTTAACTTTCGAAAAAGATCTCAAGCAGGCGCGTAAGATAGGTTGCTTACCAAACATGATACAACCGTCCAGAAAAGTCACGGGTAAGCACATCTAACCTATCGCATCAATAGTCAATAAACTCATTGAGCAAAAAATGAATTCAAGGAACGATCACGGTACCGACCGTTTCCGTTCTGGAATGTTTGACCTGAGATTGTACATCATCAATTACATGGCCAAAATCAACATTTGAACAAATATCAGAAGTAACTTCAGAATTTTTCTTTTTTTCAATCATTGAATTTTTCGCTGTATTCTATTTTAGATTTCATTTTTATTAGTATTTTTGGCAGTGGACAACAAATATTTCTATGAAAAAATGTACAATAGTAATGAATACCTTTACAAAGATCTTGATGATAAATGATCATTATCTATTAATTATCAATTTGATGACTTTACTTTCCATATTGGTAAGAAATTTATTTTACTACTTTTCTTATTTTGATGATTAGAAATGTATCTAAAGAAAGCATGCCATTTCATATGTTCAATATTTTATCATTGCAGATAAAGTTGACCAAGTATTTGTTGGTCCTCATCCAGGTGATGATGTCAACACAAGTGTTGATACTCAAACTAATATTGCTAGTGATGTTTATGAAGCAAGTCCTTAAGGGTGTGAGGTGAAATGAATAGAATACCCACATACTTTGACACAGTAATATTCTCGAATTGACCCGGTTAGATTACAGATGACAGTAAGACTCCGCGTATTTTCTACCCTTCTTTTCAAATAGGAATTAGTAAGGTCTTGTTTTTAAGCTTAGAATCTTTTTCTAAGACAAAATTTTCTTCCTTATTCCCTTAGTACGACTTGTCCGAAGCTTCTACACCTTCGTTAGTAACTGAACTAATAGAATCACCGCGCTATATTAGAGGTTAGCACCCTCCATGTAGTTTAAGCTCTCTCGCGCTGTAAAGTCTAACACTAATTACACGTCTCAGGTAAAAAACGCTAATGACACGCAAGAGAATCGAGGAACTCGGAAGAGCAGTGCTCGAATATCGAATCAGCAGAATCTAACTAACTTTTACTGCTTGTACTATCCTTGAGGAACTAATAGTACATGTTCAGAACGGTCTGACCTACTAGGAACTAATTTGACAAACATTGAGAAACATCTTAATAGTCATAACATTCATAAACTTGGATATAGATATGGTGTGTGTGATAAACTACGGTATACCTGAAGCTCAGTGATTACTCGTTACTCAAAATCCAACTGGCTTTCGGTAACTTTTACCATGTCGCCGTCAACTATCACACGTACTCAAGAGTATTCCAGTATTATCAGGGTGTGGGGTTGAAATGAATAGAATACCCACACCCCACAAAATACGGTCACAATTGATGCAGTAATACACCGTTTGATCGATATATCGTCTTTAGTCTTATAATATATTGTGAAATGTTGTCTTTTTTGTATTTAATCTATTTATAGAATATAAAATAGAAATAAATATCGTATTTTCTATATTCAATATAATCATAATTTGGAATTTCCTTTTCATAAAACCTGTTCGAAACTATTGAATTAAATTAATAATAAAAGTTTCTTTCATTTTCATAGATTATATTTCAACTTAATCTATATTATTTACTTATTATAATATTGTTCATAGTAAAATCTTTTATAATAAGAATAAGAACAATCTCATGCCGAACATTACGGCACGAAAACGACCAGTTTCCTTAGAGTTTTCGCCCGAAAACCATGGAATAGTGCTTCAAGAAATCATCGACTTGACTATAAAATGTTTGTAAAGATGAAGATGAAGAATTAATACATAAAATTATTCGAAAGTAAATAAATTTCTAAACTAAAGAGATAAATATCATTCAATAAGAAAATGAAATTCATTTATATCATAAAAACATGTGAAATAAAAGACTGAAATATATATATATATTGTTATGAAAAAACAAAACGAAAAGATTTAAAATTGAAATAAAATGATAATAAATAAATAGAAGTTGAATAAAATATCTATTTATTAAAATAATAATGACAAGAATTACAAAATATAATTGAGTAATATATATATATATTCATATGAATATAAAACGGTGTATTACTACAACAATTGTCACCGTATTTTGTTGGGTGTGAGTGTGGCTATTCTATTCATTTCACCTCACACCCTTAAGAACTCGCTTCATAAACAGCAGTAGCAATATTAGCTTGAGTATCAACACTTGTGTTGATATCATCACCTGGATGAGAACCAACAAATTCTTGTTCAACTTCATCTGCAATGATAAAATATTGAATATAGAAAACGACATGCTTCTTTTTAGATACATCTCTGATCATCGAAATTAGAAACATAATAAAATGAATTACTTACCAATATTGAACGTAAATTGACCAGATTGATAATTGATATATAATGATCGTTTATGATTAAGATCTTTGTAAAGGTATTCATTACTATTGTATATTTTTTCATAGAAATATTTGTTATCCATTGCTACAAATGTTAATAAAAATGAGTGTGGATATGAGTCTCTTCCTCACCCTTCAGACTAACTGTTGAATTTTTGATATTAATTTCCGCTTTGATGCAGTATGTTTCTAGAACCTTCTCCATGTCCCTAATCACACATCGTTTCCTCGATTAGCTCTACTTTCGTGCACAGGTGCGCCCATGAGTATATGGTGGATTCTTCAATTGCATCTCTTACAGATCTTGAACTAGATCCTCCTTGCTCAGTTGTGAGGTATAATCGCACTACACAACCAGATGCGTATTTTGCTTTCCGCTCGACTAATATTTTGCGAAATTTTTTCTCTAAGTTCTCACCACTTAACAGAACGCCTGCATATGATCTACTGCCGTTGATCATGCAACTCACTACATAACAGAGCCCTGATATTACAGTGATATTATGGGTATTCACTTTTTACCGGAAAGTAAGATCTGAATCCCATATTTTTTGTACTAATTGGTAGCACTTATCCTCCACGCGACGATTTGTTCAATACCTAGTTTCTGTTCTATTCTCAAGTATTTGTAGACTGCTTCGCTATCCTGCGTTGGGAAACATGAGCTCCCGTCAGCTGCCGAGCTTACAGTATTTTCTACCTGTTCTTTTAGCAGTGGTTTCGATACGAAGTGTACTTCAGCACATTTTTTCACATTCAATTTCCTACTGATAGTACGAGAGATTGATGTTACTACCTTTATTTCTTCAGTCAAACTCTTTGCTAAATTCGCGAATAGTTTGAGATCGTACATACAAAGAAGATGAGACAGTGAGATTTGCATATTTGTGATCTTCTCAGAGGTGAGCCGACTCCTTGCAGGACTAAAGACTTCATCTGTAGATAGCTGCTACGTTCTGTTTTCCTTCTGGGATCCTAACTTCATATTTTACCCTTTAAATTTTTATAAGGCTTTTTGAAAATTTTCTTAACCAGTTCGAGACTAGCACTGCATTAAACAGCCATTTGATGTAACTGTGCGGGACACTATAAAATGCCTTCGCATATTGAACCCAGGTAACACTAAAAGGCCTTTGCTTTTGATCTTGTGCTACTTGTTCATTGGGCAAGGTTCTATGCTCCCTTACATACTGACCTAAGTATGCAGCTGCGCAACCCGTCAATAGTTGGTAGTAGGCGTTTAAGTAAGACATAGGCCTGAAGTTCGCGGAATCAGACCTAGGTCCAGATTTGTGAAATAATATTATTCGACCATCAGCAATTCACTACTCTTCAATTTCTACGTCTGACCGCGAGCCTGTTTTACCTTGTCTAGCAGATGTGACGCCACTTGGTCCTTTTCGTTCTCGTGAACTTTTATCGGGCTGGTGAGTAGGTACGGTTACCACAGCATGAATGTCGACAGATACTTGAATAGAACTTGTTGGGATTGAAGGGTTCTTACTGGTGTTTTACCGTCTTTGCCATTTAATCGAATAATACTGTTAACATCAAGACTAATGTTCTTTAATGCATCAACAACTCGATCTTCTAGTAATTCAAGTTGAATCTTGATTGTAAAATAATAAGTCCGATTGCTGTTTATCATTAATATCTAAAAGTTCAAATATATATAATCCAATATCTATTATCTGTATATTATACATACAGATTTTACGATCATTAACTGCAAGAAAAAAATGAAATAAAATAAGTTAACCTCTGTAAGTTATCACTTTAAAACGATGTCGCTAGCGTATATATATACACACATATATTCTACTTCATGCTTCTGTTGTATATGTACTTGTCTATTTTTATCTATCGTAAGTGTACCTATACACATCTTCACTTCTACTATCTGTTTGTATAATGATTAATCCAATTCTCTTTCTCGTTGAGAATAGTCTTGCAAACATAAACTGTCTACTTGATTACTTACTTGTGTGTTCGCACTTCACTGATTAGTCCAAAAATTACGTAAAGATATAAAAGGATTTTTTTTATAAGGATTGACCAAACGGTTAACTAGATCGTGGAACTGAAACTTGAAGTCGGGTTTTGAAATTATTTGAATAAATAGTTTACTGCTAGCGAATACACATCGTTTCTACGAGACAGAACTGAGCGAGTATCCAGGCGAGCGTTAATTGTATACATTTTTTAGATTTTCATATGGCATTTGTTGTGTCAATCTTTAATATTAATAATTGAAATATTCATCGAAAAAGGTCTTTTACTATTTGGAGTAAGTATAAATTGCTCTATCTCAAGAATAATATTCCTTTTCTGTTATAGATCAATAGCATCATGAACGATTCATGTAAAATTGAGAGTATCGACGAGCTAAATGATCCAACCTGCTTAATAAAAATAATTAGCCATATGTAAGTTGATTTCATAAAAATGAAACAAAATATTGAATTACTTTATTTTAAGTGAATCAAAAAAAGAATCATCTTCGATACATGCACCTATCGATGTTACACTTGATCGTGATTAAGGTCTTGAAGTAGTCATGAATTATTTGAACCGTAAATATTATTGACGTTAATTCAACTGCTGAAGATCTATTTTCATTTGTAGACTACCCGAGGAAGATGATTTCCGATGCAGTATTTATCTTACCCAACTGGCGATAGTCTACTCCGTGAATTTTAATCAAATGGATGAAACGTCACATTTCTACGAATAGTTACTGGCGTAACTAGTGAAATACTTTCTGAAACAACTGAACAAATCTAGATTATATTAGCTTCAGTAAAGAAGAAACAAAAAGATATATCGAGAGATTGCAACGAAGCGCCGCATTGAAAACGAGCAGAATTATTAAAAACCACCTAGCTGACCCAAGCAGCTAGTGTGCTTGACACGCTAGCACTCATTGACAACAATGATCCCTGTTGTTTAATACCAATTATAATACGTTGTAACTGGTATATTGGTAGCAAACCGCAATACCACTGATTAAAAACTAGTGACAGTCAGAAACACTCGTCAGTGACGAAGAGGTTGCATAATTAATTACGCAATGTTCTAGTGGATTCCAACCAGAGCCGAATTATCATGGTACCGGCCGTTTCCGTGCTGGATTGTTTGACCTGGGATTGTGCACCATCAATTATTTGGTCAAAACGAATACTTGAACAAGTATTAAAAGTAACCTAACAGTTTTTTTTTTTACAATCATCTAATTTTTTGCTTTATTCTATTTTAGATTTCGTTTTTATTAATAGTTGTGGCAATGTACAACGAATATCTCTATAAAACAATGTGGGCGTAGGTTTCAAATGAATATAATACCCACACCCTCTGAAAAACGCAAGGGTAGGAATTAATAAACCCAATCAAGTTGGAATTAATGTAATTGTTTAACAACAACAACAGTGACCGATATTGATCGAACAATGGTTTTTAACTAGGGTGCAAAAATAACAAAGGCTTTTCCAGGAACAAAGACTGGCTTTGCAAGTCAGTCAAAATTCAATATCGCTCGTCTAATCCTAGAGGGAGTGAAATTAAATAAGCTGCAGTTAAATGGTATTATTAAGCAACACTTAAAAGACTTGAGAGTTTATGATATTTAGCTAAGTCGAACAGGAATATTCACAATATATGCAGCTAATGTAAACTTGTTCATTCGTCTGTTGAATGAGTATATACCAATACTTGTAACAAATGGTGAAGATACAGTTAAAATATATGTGCCTCAACCTATTCAACGGATTCAAAACACAGAAAAAGTCGCATTTGTTAAAAACGTCGACATCGAAATTCCTCAAAGTGGAATAATTAAAGCATTAAAGAACATTGGCCTTCATGCTATTGATCTTCTTTGATTAACAAATAAAGATCGAAGGCTACTAATCAAAACGATTAAAACTATATTTAATGATGCACAAAATCGAAACAAAGTTGTACGTACAAGTCAACAAGTTGATTCGATGCACTTTGTAACTGAAACAGCAAAGCAAAACAGCAGTTATGTGCTCAATGCGGTGATAATCGTCGTACTGAACAATGTACTGTTGCTAGTAATGTAATTAAATGCTGTAAGTGCAATGGCAGACATTTAGCGACATTAAATGAATGCTCGAACTAAAAATATTAAGAACAAAGATTGCTAAGTTTAGTCAGCCAATATTCATCTTGAAGGTGTGGGTGTGGAAGAGACTCACATTCACACACACCGACATCCGCTCCACAGACACCAGCCGTTTTCGTGCTGGAATGTTTGACCTGACATTGTGCACCGTCAATTACTTGATCAAAACCAACGCTTGAACAACTATCAATAGTAACTTATGAATTTTTCTTTTATTCAGTCATCGAATTTTTTGCTTTATTCTATTTTAGATTTCATTATTATTGATATTTGTGGCAGTGGACAGCAAATATTTCTATGAAAAAATGTGAGTGAGGGCGTAGCGTAGGTGTGGGTCTGATATGAACAGAATAGCCACACCCACACCCACAACATAACAATTATTCAGCTGCTCAATTTAACTATTTAAACCAGTGAAATTTGGATGATGCCCAAGTTGACTATCTCGAACAATTTTCAAAAGAACATAAAATTCATCTAGGTCAGAATATTCTACTGTTAGTAGAATATTCTCAATTAACACGAGTGACTCATAATTTTACTAGACAATAAACAACAAAAAATTGTAAAAAGTGTGGTTATTAATGTTTAAATAAATATTTGTTTAAAAAAAACAATTTTCTTTTTTTTTCAAACGAGAAACTTTATCGACATCTTAGACTTTTAGTAAACATCGAGTTCGGTAATTTATTTAAAAATTATATAGAATTATATATACGAGGAACTCAGTTTCTTTAGTGTTAGAATAATATTTTCCTTTTTTCAATGCATATTGTTAAATTTTTTTCTCAGTTTATCCTTATTGTCATTTGTTTTAAAACGAAATTCGAGAGAAAATTTGATGAAACCATGTGGATATTTATTTTCATAACAAGTATAGCGTCAATTTACTTAATAGAAGATAAAAATAGAGGTGTTATATGAAAATGTACAGTATTTAACTTGACAATATGTCTCAACATTAGTTTAATCATGATAAATTTTTCATCTCATATGTAAAAAAATAACCTGCTTCAATCTTATATACAGGATATTACAAAATCTTTATGCTCCCTCTACAATTTATAGAACAAATGATATAACCATGCATTTTATACGAGTCGATAGAGCTCATCAAACTCTACAAAAGTGTATATATAAAAAAAATTTAGACCTTCTTTTCTCAGATAAATAATTCAAATAACCACTTGGGATCTTGAAAAATATTTAAAAAATTCTTTGTTTTTTGAATGGAAGAATCAACTAGTATAAAATGCTTGGTTATATCATTTCTTCTATAAGCTGTTGAAGGGCGTAAAGGTTTTGTAACACTCTATATATGAAGATCTCATAAATTTTTTTAAAATCACGATGATTTTGGAAATCTTTATGGAACAGAATGAGTGATCTGTTGCGACTGTATCAAAGCTCGAGAATCGTGTAGAGCACACGCTTTTCCATTTGATGTCAGACTCTATTTGGAAAAAAAGTTAAATCTGATACAAACTCAGAACGTAGTATTACTATTAAGAAATACATCAGGTTCTAATACGCTTTACATATGTCGCAAAGTTCATTAAGGAATATCTAAAGTTTTAAAATTTTTGTTTTACAGATTTCATCAAAACTACAGAGTTTCATTCAAATGTCTCTTATTTGATGGAAAAAAATGAATTTTATCGTCTAAAAACTAATTACAAATAATATTTAAAACAGTTCGATCTATCCTTTCTTTCCTATATTAATCGACTTTCTAGATCATTTGCGTCATTCTCACTTGAGTCTTTCAGATTCAAGTCGTTGATTTTTACTGAGTGCATTAATAAGTTTGATTGTATGGTTACAATTAAAGATAAATACTTTTGAACATTTCTCAGTTATGCTTAACATGACCTTATTATATTTAAGGTAGTATATTGAACTGCGTTTCTTGGCTATTTTACGTTTAAAACGAGTTTCCTTAGATTACTATTAATATCTGTATTTACTTTGAGTTTTAATTTTTAAATAAAAGCGTGTATCATCTCGATTGTGATAGAGTACTAATTTAGTTTTACTTTATTAATATAGTCGCAATCAGTAGATACCTATATCATTATAAGGGAAATCCTAATTTAAAATTTTTCTTCAGATCAGAAACAAGAACTAAAACTGTACTCAAATACACTTACTCTCCTTTGGCAATTACTTTGTCAAAACTTCAATAACAATAAATTCGTTTAGTTAACATATCATATAGGTATTTATTTTGGAAAGTTCAATTAATGAGAATAAAAATATTTGACATAAGAAAAACTATTTTTCTTTCTGAGCACATTCAGTTCATCATGTTGGTTTATTATTTTCTAACAATGTCTTTCAATTTGTAAATGAAAAGTCAAAATATAATAGATATAAAATATTTAATCTGTTTATAGCATTTATCGATCAATTATTAACTATAATATATATAGAGAACGAAACAATATAGGTTATTGAAAGAAAAGAATTATATATATACCTCAAATATTTTGTCTGTAAATATATTTTAAAAGTTTTTTCTAGAGATTTCCGAGTACCTTTTTCTCAAAATTAGGTCATCGTATTCAGTTTTTCATGCTCTTTCGAACGATGTCTTTTTTATTAGACTATCATGAAAAAGAAAATTTGAGCCAGTTGTTATGCTTGGGATATAACATGAAATCATATATATTGTCGAATAAATTGATATAGATTTCATAATGTGTCACTGATAAATACTTTCAGCAATCAAATTTTTTAGAATTCAAATCACATATTTAATACATTATGATTATCAACAAGATGATAGTAATGTTACTTCGATTGATAATATTTATGTTCAAGGTTATGTAGTGAAAACTCATATTGAATAAATCATTTTTTAAGGTGTTTTTACTCAAAGCTTTTCTATCATGAAATGTAGCACACCGATTTGAACAGTATTTATTTTTTACTTGAGAATTTTAAAGTTGCACGCTGAAGAAAGAAAACATGTTTTTTATGCTGTTACGTTGAAAATGATTTGTTGATCAACAGTGTATTTATCAAAAGACTTTTTAAAATTAATTATCCATTTATAGCTTTTAGTTTGAAACAATAAGTTCTATTTGAATCGAAAATTAAAAATAATTGTGGAAAAAAGCTAAATATTGATAGATAATGAAAAAGTCAAACTAATATTTTCTTTATAACAAGAGAAATTAGTTTATGTTCAACTGAAGTTCTATTCGATAATTTTTTCACAATACTACAAATGAATTCGTACATTATTCAAACATATTTCGAAATTTTTTACGATTAAAAAAAAAGAATAGTCACTTGATTTATCATCATTATAATTTTTAATTTTTTAAAGATTTCCATTATTTATTATTTCAAAAATACAAATAATATTTTTGGTAAATAGATTGAGTATTTTCTTTATTTCCGTAAGATAATTTATTAAAAAAATTTTAAGTTTTTTTATATGAATTTGATCATACACACTACTTTCACGTATATATGTCAAACAATTTGTGGAAAGAAAAGAGTAAAAGACGAAAAATCTAGTTCGATCCTAGTAACTATTTGGGGTAGAATGAAGACAACTGAATAAATTGTTAATTGAAAGTTAAAATCATATGCTATTACAAATTCGAACAGTACAATAATTGAGAGATTCGCTTATTTCATGTCATAAATAATTCATTCGAAATGCTTTGATAAAGAAATAGACAAGCTTTTCTCTTGGAAATTGGACGACAAATCTTTTAGAAGTTTATTTGAATAGATCAAAATCTGATCGAATTATTCAAGAAATATTGAAATAATTTTCTCACTATTCATTTTCTTAAATCAAATTCAATTTTTATTTAGATGAAAACAAAAATAAATTTTATTTTTACAAAAGAATCTATTTTAACTGGTAATGTTTTACTTTATTTATTTATCTATTTATATATGTAAAGTAGAAAATAAACCATGAGATTATATTAAAATATTTTGTTGATTGATAAGGATACATGTATACGAAAGAAAAACAAAAAACAAACATTAAATATATATATATATTCTTAACTATCACTTTTACTTATTAAGTAATGTTTTGTTATTGTCGTTTTCCTAATTCTTCTTCTTTAAATCGATCCATCCTCTTCTGCCGTCTTATAAGTTCATAAATTTCACCTGCAACATCAACGGTGAAGTCAACCACACATTTTAAAGATCTACAGAGAAGAAACATTTGTTCTTTTTCGTTAATTAGTTCGTAAAGTATCTTTTAAACTTACCCATCATTTTCATTAACAATATCATTTACAGGAATTTGAAAATGTAACTGGTTACTTACATCCTAGAAAATGAAAAAGAATTGAAGATAATGTGTAATAATTTATAGTTACTGTGTTGAAACCAATGTAAAAATTTTCATTATCAAAAAATTGTTTTGTATGTATGATGAAATTGTCGTTAAAATAATCAATATCGACGGAATTCGTTTCATTTTTTCTCGGATCGATAGTTTTCTGAAACTAAAACTATACAAATTAATCAACTGGAAAAAACCAATTCATTCTTACCTTGGGTATGAGCAAAGCATGTGGATTGTTACCAACATTTGTTAAATTATTTTCATTTTTTATTTCATCCATATTTAGATTATACTACAAAGAAATATAAGTGCAACAAATCAAAAAAAAAGACAATTAGTACTTACTTCGTTGTTCCTCAGAATATTAAAATCTCTACTTAAAAAAGTCCAATGAACCAAAAGAATCAATTTTTCTTTTGGATGTTCGAATTTATTTCTATGTGCATGTAAAAGAATATCAAGATATCGACAGTTTCTCGTCATTTGTATCTAAAAAAATAATCAATCATTTCATTATTTACATACAAAAAAGCTTCTATCTCGACATTATAACTAATTATAAAACCAACTTTAATTCATTCAAGAAAACTTCAATATGAAAAAATTAATCAGATTTAATAGTGAAACTTTTCAATAACGTAAATAAAATTTAACATTAATTATTTTTTTCTTCTTATAAATGAAAACAAACTCTACCTAGATAAATTATATCTTGAATGAAAGAAAAACGTTTATTACAATTTATACTCAATTCTGTATCTTTCTTATTGTTTTGTTTGATTATGTTATATATATATATCCCAAATGAATTACAATACTCGACGAAATTATAATATTCGTCAGGCAAATTTGACGAAGTTACAGCTACTTTGTGTGATAATGATATTATAAACTTTGTCTCGTCAGTTTTGTTTAAAGAAGTTAAAAGTTCAACGAGCAGTGTGATCTCTCTATCATACATATACATTAATATTGAAACTGACGTTATCTTCAATTTTAGATTCATTTAAGCAAATATGATAGTCAAAATTAGATGCATATTCGTTGAAGTCATTTTCTTTCTATAACATAGAATAGAGAAGTTCATTTTACGATTAGACTTGGACTGTGACACGAGTGCTAAATTAACTAAGATCTATACCGAAATAAATACACTCTTTCTAGGGTGTGGATGATGGCAAGGATTTGGATGGGGATGGATGTGAGCGTAACTATGCTTAAGAATAAATGTATCACTCTCACCCACACCCTAGTTGTTGATACGAACAAAAAAAGAACGATTTTGCATTATCAAACATGTGCATCTACAATATACTTTCTTATCATATGACAAAGCATGACTGTGTGTGCTCCAAATGATATCTTTTATCTTTATTTACTAGAGAATGAGAATAACAGAATAATACCTTATATTGTAGTTTTTTAGCTAAAGGCTTTTGGTAAGGCACAGCATGCATCGTAATTCAACATTCAGCGACAGTACTGTTACACAATTGAAGAGATATCAATGGTGGCAGAATCGTCGATTTAAACTCGGTATATCTATTCTTGTTCTAGTGATCGCTATAATTACACTATCGCTGATATTAAAATTTATTGTTTTTGCACCGGAAAAGTCTGAAACTACTACTACTACTACTACTACTACTACTACATCATCATCATTAACAACAGAAGTATACTCAACAACGACAACAACAACAATAACTACAACAACCATCACTCAACAGTTAGGTAGGTTTTACAATATCACTCTTCAACTCTTCATATGCTACTTTTCTATCCAATGAATTTATAACTGGGGACCTTTCAGTTTGTGCCTGTCCCATGATAACTTGTACATCAATAGTATTGAATAGATAGGTATTGAATTGTCGAGTTGAGTACAGATGGCAACGGATATATAATACTAAGGTTACATTCAATACACATCAACAAGTTTTTATCGAAAAAAAAATGTTTAATTATACATAGAGAAACATTTATCGAAACTATTGTTTTTCTTTTATTTCCCATCTAGTATGGCATAACACTGGTAACCTGACTACTACGCGATATCGACATGCAGCATCTGTTTTAAACGATGGAAAAGTGTTAGTGACTGGCGGATTAGGAAGTCAGTATCAACTAAGTAGTACAGAGTTATATGATCCATCAACAGGCAAATGGACACTTACGGGTCGTATGCTTATTGAACGAGAACTTCACACAGCATCTGTATTAACAAATGGAAAAGTATTAGTTGTAGGTGGAGAATCTTCTCATGGTTATATAACGGAAAGTGAACTATATAATCCATCAACAGGTAATTGGACAGTTACTGATTCAACGCAGTATGCACGAGCTGAACATACAGCAACTGTACTACCGAATGGCAAAGTATTAGTGACAGGTGGCTTTTATGGTGATAGACATCTAGATACTGCTGAATTGTATGATCCATCAACAGAGACATGGACAAATACTAGTACCATGAATATTGGACGAGAACATCATACAGCAACCGTGTTAAGAGACGGAAGAGTTTTAGTTGCTGGTGGAGGTAAACATCCTAATGAGCACACTGCAGAGTTATATGATCCTGTAAGAGAAATATGGACTTATACTGGTAATATGACAGGTGGGCGAGAACGCCATACAGCATCTGCATTAGCAAGTGGAAAAGTATTAGTTACTGGTGGAACACAAGATGGTCCTTCAAATACTGCTGAGTTATATGACCCAAATACAGAAACATGGACTGCTATTAGTAGTATGAAGGATGGGCGATTTGATCATACAGCATCCGTATTATCAAATGGAAAAGTATTAATCTCAGGTGGATATTTATCCAATTCTCTTAATAGTGTTGAATTGTATGATCCACTGACAGAAAGTTGGACAACTATTGCAAGCATGAATCATCTTCGAAGTGATCACACTGCATCTATATTATCAGATGGAACAATCTTAGCTGCAGGTGGATATGATAGAGGATCCATGAATACTGCCGAGCTATATAAATCATTGTAAAAAAAAAGTTATCACGAGAGATTATTTGTAGTTTGAAACATAATCATTCATAAAAGAACAATTGTTGCATTTTACTCACTGATTTAATTTCTTGTAAGATTTTTTGCTAATAAAAATTTCTATACAGAAACAATAAACTACACTTTAAAGGAAACTTACCAGAGCACAAAAGAGACTTAGCCTGTAGTATATCGTTATGAACCTGCTATCATTTCATTTTTTGTTTATATATTCTCAGTTGCAGATGTACGATTGAATTTATTATAACTAGTTCATTTCTACCATAGAGCATGTCCAGTATTTTGAGAGTGTGAGTGTTATCTTTCATTACTCTCACCCACATCCACATCCACCCCTTAAGATTAGTTCAATGTGTGTGGGGAGTATATCGAAGACTGCTTTATATTTTAGTCTTTATTATTTTTGTGCGAGAGTTTTCTCAATATACATTCGCAAAGTTATCATGCATGAATAGTTTTTATCGTTGTATCTCGTCAGCAATGACTAAAATTAGTTCGTTATTCTTTATTAATGCAAATTCAAAAGAATAAGATTAATCTCTATTTAGTTTTAGCTTATTTTCTTTTTGCTTGTTTTATAAAGTGAGGTTTTTATGTGGAAGTTAAAATTGTAATAAAATATCATTTATATCTGATATAACAAAGTTTTTTGTTTTGAAGGCATTATCATTATTTTATTTATTCAAATATAAAACAAAGAAAAAAAACAAACAAAAGAGAAAATTCACAAGTTTCTTGTTCAAAAAAAATATTTATTTAATCATTGCATTGATAGCTACATTTTTTATAGTTCATTTTGGTTGATTTCGTTTTAAAATTATAACCCAGGACGATCACTTCAACCATCGGAAGCGGCGTGTTAAACGGCCTGTGTATTGCTTTATCGGTTGTCACCATATTTTACCGGATGTAGGTGTGGGTATTCTATTCATTTCTACCCCACACCCATCCTAGAGTCATGAGATACTGAATCAAAGGCCTTGCTCACATCTAGTAGACACACAAAAAGATTATTCTTGTTGGTACGTGCATGTCTTAATAGATTGTGAAGGAGAGCTACATTCTGACCTACACCATTCACTGATTTAAAGCCGGTCTGCTTTGAATTGTTGCGAAATACGGATTGCATTCGACGTGCCAATATTTTATTGTATAAGCGGATTAGTAGTGATGCTATGGTGATTGGACGCCAGTTTTTGATATTGTCTAGTTCATCCTGTCCTTTCGATAGTAAAACAGTCCTATTGATCTTGAGTGGATCAGGGATCTGTCTTCGACCAAGCCAGATGTTATATGCACACCATAGTTCTTTCTTCGCTATACGTTTAATATCTGTTAGTGACAGTCGATCTGGACCTAGGGCTGTAACATTCTTTGTGTGTTCTATCGCCAAGGCAATCTCCTCGCGGGTTATTGGTGCAAGAAGAACGTCGGATCCTACCGAGGCTTGTGGTTTGAATGAAACAGCATCCTTTGTATCAATTGTCCAGATGTTTCGATAGTGTTCGTGAGCTACGGACATAGGTGGTTTGAGTGCAGAATTATCAACACCGTCGAAGATTTCTGACGCTAACTTCGATTTGTCCTTTTTAAATAAACGTTGGTGATGCGCATATTTCTGAGCTTTTGCAATTGACTTTGCGCTGCGTAGTTTGCTCTCAATTGTTTGTCTATCGTCCTTGTGTGATTGAGACGATTGAACACTATTCGTCGTTTGATGTATTCCAATCAGTGACTCATTGACTGGATCAGAATTTGTCACATCATTGACATAATGCGTCATAGCGTCACACATTGTTTGACATAATCGAATTCTTCCCTTCACGATATTGGTTTTTATATACTGACGAATATCGGGATAAAATTCATTACTAGTTCCTATTTGAGTATCTTGAGATCTGTCATTAGAGCTGTGATTACCGGAATTATTATTTACATTTATACTATCATTCGCGATAGTAAGTGAATTTACAATTGTTGATTCTTCGGAATCATTAGACTCTTCAATGATTTTTGTTGCTTTACTTTCACGTACCTGTTGTAGCGGCGTCTTGTATTCTGTCGTTTTGTCGACGTTTCTTTGTGGCTTCTCGTGATCTTGATGGCAATTTCAACGCAAGAGCTGAATTCGAATTTATCGCCTCTATGGAGGTGAGATTAGCTTCAAGCTCTGCTAATATCAACATATCATCACGAGTCCACAATCGCTTTTTCATCGGAACTTCAATAGTGGCATTATACTTGTTAAGATGCCTATGTCTCATATGCTGTGAAAGGCTCACCTTTTTATCCCATCCACCAGACGCACAGAAATTACAATAGTATTTATTAGCTATCTCCTTCATTTCCACATTAGTTTCTTTCCTGGTATTATTACTGATACCATGATCTCCATTATCTTGTTCATCA
>CAJNOI010000256.1:0-53855 GCA_905250115.1 Adineta steineri
CGAACAGAAAAAGGCATAGTAACAACACCATAATGTCCAGGTGAACCATATAAAACACAAATAAAATCAGATAAATAATCCAATACTGAAAGATCGTGTTCAACAACAATAATATACCTTTAATAAACCAAATGAAAATAGTTAAGAATTTTAAATCTGTTTAAACAAAAAGAAACTAACCGGTTTTGTCGAATAATATCTCGAATAGCCAAAGCAGCTTTTAAACGTTGTTTAACATCAAGATAACTTGAAGGTTCATCAAACATAAATATATCTCCTTTTTGTATACAAACATAAGCACATGCAAATCTTTGTAATTCTCCACCTGATAAATCAGATAGTTGTCGATCAATCACCTTTGATAAGTCAAATAATTCTACTATTTCAGCTTGATTACCCAATTCATTTTTTTTACTCATTAAATCACGGACAGTACCCTAATAAAAAAAACAATATTAATCTTGAATTTTTTTTATACAATAAAAATATTTTACTTGTGTAGCTTTTGGAAGTCGATCAACATATTGTGGTTTAAGTATAGCTTTAAGATTTTCTTCAAGAATTTTTGTAAAATAATTTTGTAATTCACTACCACGAAAAAATTTTAATATATCATGCCAATCCGGTGGTGACTAGAATTATTAAAAGATAAATAAATAAATAAATGTCGAATAATAAAATTAAACTTTTTACCGAATATTTTCCCAAATTAGGTTTTAATTTTCCAGCTAATACTTGTAATGCTGTTGTTTTACCTGTACCATTAGATCCAACAAGACCTAGAACTTGTCCCGGACGTGGTGTTGGTAAACGATGTAATTTAAATGCATTAGGTCCATAACGATGAGTTGTATCTTTATCAAGATTACTTGGTAAATTAATAATTGTTATTGCATCAAATGGACATTGTCTAACACAAATACCACAACCAATACATAATTCTTCTGATATATGTGAAATTTTTGATTCAGGTGTTACTTCAATACATAATTTTCCAGTTCTATTAACTGGACTACAAAAAAAGAAAGAACAAAAAAATAATATATTAATTAATCAATCAATGAATTTTTATAATAACAAACCATGAACGTTTACATTCTTGATTACATTTTTTTGGTTTACATCGATCATTATTGACTATAGCGATACGTGTTAATGATTCTTGTTCACGATCTTCTCTTTCAGGACGACGACCATGCATTTTTATCTTATGTTTCTTTTTGAATATAGAAGAGAAATCTACAATAGAAAAAGAAGTATTTATTCTGTATGAAATTTCGCAAGAATATATATTGCGCAATTTATGTAATTACGTAATTTCAATGTAATACTTTTGTCAGTGTGTGTGTGTGAGGGTGGGATAGGTGCGAGCGTCGGTACGAGCGCGAGTGTGAAAGTTAGACACCACACCTACACCCTCAACATTCGCCAGTCCAGCATTTCCTATTTCTAATACTTCTGTGTATTGATCATATTCACCTGATGTTTTAATACCATTCTTGAGGGTGTGGGTCTGTATTGGTATCAATACGAAATACCTACACTCACACCCGATCTTTTAGCGGTAATAATATGTTGGCTTCTCTTTCATTTTTTCATTAAATATTTGAAAGAATGTTAGCGGGCAATATTCTTTCTACTTCTGTTCTGTTCTTTTTGTTCTTCAATGGGATAAAGAGCACATACAATGCGCACGTTTTATTTTTATTGAAGACATACAAAAAAATGCTTCGTTTCTTACGTGTATGAAATTCCTTGGAAAATTAGATCGATTATTGAAAATGATGATAAGAAAAACAGTGATTAAATGAAATGATATCGTTTTTCATAGAAATGAATCAACAAAAATGTTCCTTTCCTGAGTTCTTTCTCAATAATTGATTTAATCATATAGATGCAATTGAAGTAAAATATTATTAGAAAACAAATTGAATAAAAGCATACTTTCAACTTTGCTACAACTAGTAACTCAAAAAATTCAGACATCCTGTTCATCATTTGATTCTTCTTCGACAGGAATACGAGTATCGAGAGTTACGGATGCCTCTTGTTTAATACGTGGAGGCTCTGTTCGAGCCATTTTCACACGTGCCATTGCATTCATAATCCAATCAAGTGAATCAATTACCTAAACACAAATAAAGATCATAAACTATCGTTTGAAGTAAAATATGCTTTGTTAAGACGATCATCAATACGATCTACTCGAGAGTGTGGGTGTGGGGATGTGCATTTATCTTTCTATTCTCTACTTGTTTACATCCACAACTCACATCCACACCCACAACTACTCACACCCGCACACGCATCCCTTGCGATCGCTGCACCCATTCTACAAGATTATGAGTTTTTTGTTAATTGACTACTGATGAAGAAAAACACAGTTGCAGTTTACCTTCGAAGAATTATTAAATGAACTGCAAAGGAAGCTATACTATAGAAAAAGAAGCAAACAAGTGCGTATTTATCGTGAAAGAAGGAGAAAAAATCCTTGTTTATAGTTTTCTCTCTTTCTTTTATGTGTACAACGGCGAGTTTCAAGATTTTTTTACCATGTGTGTGAATGGCGTTCGTTTCTTTCTCTCCATGAGAGAAAATAAAAAAAACACATTTTCTTCCCAGTTACACATGAGTATAGTAAACACTCAACTGTAGCATTCAGTTAAGTTGTCTATCTTGCTTGGATACAGTGAAAACAATGAATAATGACACGGAACAAAAACATCAGCATATCAATTACTATCGAAATATCGAAAAATTCGGTCAATACAATACCATTACTTGAAGACAAAGATATCGATATTGTTTATTCTCATATATCTGATAACTTCGCTAATGAATTTGCTGGTTTAGCGCTGAAGACACGTGCAACAATCGTAATTATGATGCTAAACACATTTATTCGTATTTATTATTTCGATCAGTGTAATACTATTACATCATGACCAAATTTTCCATCTATGATCGATTCTTTTGTAAATGAGATTTTTGAGATAATTAAATTTTAAAAATATGGTGAGCATCGTGCAGGAATGGTTGATTTAATTCTGATGAACTTCGCTAAAGGTGATTTTCTTATCGAATGTCTTAATCAATTCTTTCCAAATGGATCAAACTCATTGACAAGTAAGACTTCATTTAGTTCTTGCCTCTTCTTTTTTTATCAATATTCGTCAAAGTAACATAGGATTGAAAAGAGAGAAATCTAGACACGACATATCTAGAAAAATTTACTGATGTGAATGAAGCAAAATCAGACCGACTTTTTGCTATTCAAGTCTCGCTATGACTTTAATCAATCGTGGCGTTACTATTAGACTGAATTGGCTGATAGTAGTGTGCGATCTCTTGATCATCTTCTTAACAAGTACTCGAGCAATGTTATATAAAAGAACATCGTATGTCTGATTAATAGACCGGTGGCGGATTGGTGTGGGTGTGAGTGTCGTTTCTTGATCTAAAGAGAATAGCCAGACCCAGATTTAGACCCACACGCATCCACATTCACATTTATCTTCTCTCGCTTGATACTATTTCTGCTTTTTCTTTTTTTGTTGAACAAGAATAAATCTATTTATCGAAAGTTTTCGACTTTCTCTAGTATTTTGTAAGATTTTCATTTTTCTAGATTTTGCGACATATTCTTTGTTGATTTAGAAAAATAAAATGAATGTAATGTAAATTATTTTTAAAAATGCATAATACTACAATTTGGATCTGTTATTACATGTGGACAATAATCAGGTACATCAAAAATCCCTTTTGGTAATAAATCACGATTTTCCGAGTAATATGAAAAGTCAATATTCACAGCACTTAACCATCCAAGACGACATGGAATACCAGTTGTGACTGATGTTAACCATGAGAATGTTGCAACATCTGGTACATCTTTTGTCCATGAATGACATGCATGTTCCATAACAGTCACAATCCCATCATATTTAGTTTGATTACCAACTTGTAACCAATCTAATAAAGAGAAACAACTATGAAAAAAGAATCTGTGAAGTACTTTTTTACAGTCTGATCACATAATGCTGTGTACTCCCTTACTATTTATTCTTACCAGGTTTTGGTGGTGTCACACCTGTTTGTGTAGGATCAATACAACATGATCGATTTGCACGTTCTAATCGCCAAACAGTCGTTCCATTATGCATTATGGTGTATGTATAAGAATCTTCTCTCATCGAATTCATCACTTGTATTGGTCGGGTCCAGTCATAAAATATTTGTGCACTTGTTGTTTGATTATTATATAAATAATGTACACTACCAGTTGCCATCCAAACTGAAGGCCATCGTGGAGGCGAAGGTGCTTCAACTGGAGCGGTACTAGTAGTGTGAAATGTAATGAGTACAACGATTAGTAATTCACAAAACATTTTGTTAGTGATAAAAGTAGTGAATATAGATGTTTTATATATCGTGTTGATAAAGAATATCTGCAAAAAGAAAATGAGTAAACTGGTATGACACATTGTTATCTTACATTATTTTAAACGTTATCATATTCACACATTATCTTAGTTTTTCCATGACTCATAATAACTGTTAAAATATGGTCCGATAGAGATTTTTATATGTTGATTCTTTTATTTGAGATGAGTAGGCCAAATATTGACGTGAAGTTCACTAAAAAAATCATTTCGTAATAATTCAAGAGCAAAAGTAATCTTATCAAATACTGAGGTATGAAAACAGATCTCAGACGTTTTGCTCGGATAAATGATTATATAACCAACACAAGGGTATGGGTATGAGAAAGGCCATAGCAACACTCGCACCTTCAAGATAGTTATCCATTACATGGAAGATTATAGTCTAGAAATTTGATTAAGAATAGGTTATGCAATATTGTCTATGTGACTAAAGTAAATAAAAAGAAAATAATATTTTTTGCGTTGTTTAATATGAATTCTAAAGAAAAAGAAAAGAAAGAGGGCGATAAAGCTCTGCTGTAATAAACAAAATATCCTGTGGCTTAATCGATTATATATATATATATATATAATATAAAAAGTATGAAGGAAAAAAGAATAAATTATATACAAAGAAAGTAATTTCTTCTAAAGTAATATGAGAGGGTCTCACGCTGCTTGTCAATACACAAAATACTTTAGTTTATGCATTCGTGTATTATTCCGTTCCTTTTTCATTTTCATATAAAGTAGACACAAGATGGCTGACAAGAGTGTCATTAATAGTACTGTAAAATGCAATACTACAATGTTTATGAATTTTCTGCGTTATTCAATGCCAGCTTCAGTATCAATAGATATATATCGGCAAACATCAACAGAATCGAAACTAGCTTACGAAGTTATTTATATGACAGTGGCTTCACTACAATTTACAATGTCTATCTTCTTCAATTTACTAACGCTTAGAACTGTATTACAGAAAAAAATACGAATTACATCATGTGGAATCTATTTATTATTCTTTACTTTGGCAAGTTTAATTGGAATGAGTATTTTCTACCTACGAATTATTGTAACATTATATTTTAATGATGAATTAGAAAAACATAATTTAATTCATTGTCGTTTAAGTTCGATGATCTTAAATTGTGCCCAAATTTTGTGTTTATGGATTGGAGCCTTTATATCAGTTGAACGAGTGTTGATAGAATGTTTTCATTTTAGTATTTATCGCTCCCGAATTTGTGCTATCATAAGTTCACTATTAATTTTACTTCTAACTATAGCATCATGTATAACATGGTTTTTAGGCACACAATATGCAATACATCCGATTATTCCAACTATGTATCTATGTAAAATGCGACAATTACAATCAACTTGGATATTAGTAGATGAAATTTTTACCAGTATGTATATTCATGTAGTTATACCGTGGATTTTACACATTCTATCGATCATTTGCATTGTGACACATATTACACGTCGTAAAATTATCTTAACTGATACAAAAAGATCTAAGTGGGCTGTAATTATATATCAACAATTAAAAAAACATAAAGATTTTTTTATTCCACCAATAGTTATCATTATCTGTACAGTGCCACATTTTCTATTGGACAGACTATCTAGTTCTACTATAGAGGCTTGCCTAGAATATAGTACAGATGTTCATCTTCGAT
Source organism: Adineta steineri (assembly GCA_905250115.1). Lineage (NCBI taxonomy): Eukaryota > Metazoa > Rotifera > Eurotatoria > Adinetida > Adinetidae > Adineta > Adineta steineri. The sequence continues at coordinate 6,110 of CAJNOI010000256.1, forward strand.
TGCATATAGCATTTGATTTTTTATACTTTTTAGCACAAACATTTGGATTTTTATTCTATATTTATTCGTCGAATGTATACATGAATCGATATCATGAAGCGTGGATAATGAATTGTACTAAATTTAGACATCGTAGCGCGCAATGCTGTGCTACAATCAAATTAATGAAAATTTCAATTGATAATGTAAATAATTCATCAAATATAACTGCTGAGTAAAGAACTCGAGAACTCTTCTGATGACTCTTACAAAACTTTGAAGATATTCTTGTCAAGCAATGAAAAAAATTAATCGGATTTCAATATCTTGACTATTTGATTCATTTCCATTTAGTAGATTATTACATAAAAGATGTATTTGAACAAGTTAATTCGATTGAATTGAGAATAATATCGTCAAAATTTGAATATCTATCTATTAAAAATAATTGGTTTCATCTATGCGAATATACACCGCGTCTTTGGCAATCTTTAAATAAATATTCAATCGAAAGATTCTGTCGAACGATTACATAATACCTTCTTATCGATTAATAAATTGAAGATCCAATTTAGTGGTTCATTAAATATGTTAAAAAATCTTTTCTAATCTCTCCGTAATTTATACTATTTGAATTTTATCTTCTGATGATAGAATTGAAACAGAAATTGATCAATTCTTCGCAACTTTTCAAACTTCAATTTAAATCGGCATACTATCGTCATTTGCTACACATTACCATATACTTTTAAAGAATTCATTTATTTAGATCATGACAAATTCAAATGGACATCTTCCGATTTAATTTCTTATCTGAATCCATATCAACTGATTATACTTTTGATGTTAAAGAATGTACTACATTGGCTAATTCATCAAATGTCTAATCTTCCAGCGATAACTTGTTTCTATCGAGATGACATTATGAAATATGTTATTCAATAGATAGACTGAAAATAATGCAGATTCAAGCTGATGAGTTTAGATTCTTGTATTTGTGTTAACGCTTAACAGAAGAGTGGAATGCACCTTTTCACGTTCTTCTTACTTGTAGATTAAAAGTTAACAATATTACTTCCTATGTGGTAAAGAGCAAATCGAAAGAAGAACGAAATAAAACTGTTTATTGTGTTAATCAGTTTGATATATTTCTGCACTCTTGAGAGTTAAAACATCACTAATTCCACCAGTAACTAAGACATTTCCATTTTGTAATACGGATGCTGTGTGTGAAGATCGAGCATCGTTCATACTGTGAGTGGTTGTCCAAAGTCCTGTTAATGGATTATACAATTCAGTACTATTAAAAGTATCAGAATGTCCTCGTCCACCAGTAATTAACACTATACCATTTCTTAATAGGGATGCTGTATGTTGCTCTCGTGCATGATTCATGCTTCCAGTAATTGTCCAAGTTCCACTTGACGGATCATACAATTCAGCAGTGTTTGTCGCACTAAGATTATTATATCCACCGGTAACTAATACTTTTTCGTTTATTAGTAAGGATGCGGTGTGCCGCTCTCGAGCATAATTCATGTCTCCAGTAGTGGTCCACATTCCTGTTGATGGATCATACAACTCAGCACTATGCAGACCAACAAGATTATTATATCCCCCGGTAACTAACACATTTCCGTTTGTTAGTAAAGATGCCGTGTGTCCATATCGTGCATTATTCATGGTATTAATAAGTGTCCATGTTCCTATCAATGGATTATATAACTCAGCACTATTTAGAGCACCAAGTCCGTTAAGTCCGCCAGTAACTAATACTTGCCCATTTGTTAATAGAGATATTGTATGTCCATCTCGTGGATGATTCATATGTCCAGTAGTTGTCCACATTCCTGTAGATGGATCATACAACTCAGCAGTGTTTAAATTGCCACCATTCTCACCACCAACAACTAAGACTTGTCCATTTTCCAAAATAGATGCAGTATGTCCCTCTCGTGCATTATTTATGCTACCAGTAATTGTCCAAGTTCCACTTGATGGATCATATAATTCACCGATGGTAGGATCAGCATTATTAAGTCCACCAATAACTAATACTTTTCCATTTGTTAATAAGGATGCTGTGTGTCGTTCTCGTACATTATGCATACTACCCGTACGAAACCATCCTAGATGAAAACATTTCATTTTCTAATAATCGAAATTTTTTTTATAAAGCTCTACTATGCGGACATTTTGACATCAATAATTCTTATCTTGTATACACAAGGCTCAGTAAAATATTATTGAAGAAAAATAGTAATTAAACGGAGTCGTTTAAATTATTAACTGGATAATTTATTCTTGAGTTATGACAACGATTAGAATTTTATGATCTTATTCAACTTGTGATAAACATCATGACGAATTTTGTACATTATTATAAGAAATAATTGAAGTGATTGGAGAACTTCATAATATAGAATTTGTTTTTATGAAATAATTAGACTTAGAATCAGTATCAGTCTGAATAGAGAATGAATAACGTGGTATGATCAATACGACATAAGCTTCAATAGTAACAAAAAATAATCAACACATATATCTATTGATTCAATTTTTCTTATGACAAACATTGATTTTGAATAATTAAGAATATTATTCCGCAGCTTACCTGACTGCTGAGTTGTAGTTGTAGTTGCTGTTGTTGTTGTTGTTGTTGTTGTTTGTGGCAGTGTTAATGTGGATGTTGCCAGTGATGTTATTGTCATTGATGATGATAGTGTTGCAATAGTGGTTTCTATCTCTTGAGGCACAAGAATGACGAATTTTAACATGAGAGATAGAATAACTGCAAATATTGTTAACAAAATAAAAGATATGATGATGATCTTAGCCCACCGATGATGCCACCATTTCTGTAGTCGATTGGTTTTATTGACATATGTACTGTATGCCTGATTGTCATGCATATTATGGTTTACAAGAAAATTGAATTTAAAAGAGAACAAGCGTTTGTTGTAAACTACTTTATATTTGTCTGTCACTCTCAAATGAATCGCAAAAGATAAATGCTATTATCTTTACCGTCACAGAGGTAATGTTATATTCTTATCATTAGAGAACAAATTTTATGTGCCTATGATATTGCAGAATAATACATCATCGCTGAGTCTTTGCGTATAAAATGTCATTTTCCATACATTAATCATTCACCATTGTAAACGACTCTATGTCAATTAATTATGATAGAAAATGACAACTATTCAGAATAGCCATTCACCTCAATCATAAACGATGATCGTAACACTACGACAACTATACATAGCGGTCGAATAATAGTTTAATGCACTGTATTGCTTCATGAACAATTGTATGACTCAACTTTCTCGGTTGATTGAAAACAGACGTGTGACAATTGTCAGTATTTCAGGGTGTGGATGTTGGTATAGATACTGATAGATAAAAGGCATCACATCCACCCTCATTGCTCACCTTTGATTGAAGAATTAATTTGAATCAGAGATGTCTTTCGTGCTCTATAACTCACCATCGACGGATTCTAAGAAATATTAAATTATTAATTTGCGTTTCACAACTGTAATTATGTTTGAATAAAACTATTGCTACTGATTTATAAGATCTCTTCCATTGTTAGAGTGTTGTCTTTGCAAATATTGGATTTAGAGTTAAATTCATATATCTTCATGCTGTCTCTCCGGAAAATTCACTGCATTGCGAGCGTGGATGTGAACATCGATCCAAGTTTGATAGCCACACCCACACTCACACCCTCAAGATGAATAAATTAACTCATCTATGTGAATATACAGTGCGTCTTCGGCATTTTTCAATAAATATTCAATTGAAAGATTCTGCAGAACGATTACATAATACTTTCTCATCGATTAATAAATTAAAATGGATAATATATTAGATCCGACCATTTAACGACAAATTTTAACCATTGAAAACTGATTCGTTTAATAAGGATGTGGATGTAGATAAGGATAAGAGTGATATATAAATAAATATATTTCATGTTTTTATTTTTATATTAAAAATATAAACTACAACAACACGTCACATTAATTTAAATGAAATTAAAAATCGATATCTTATTTAATTAGGAAGAGAATTTAAAATATCTAAATATTTATCAACTTTTCTCATGAGACAACTATACTATCGTCTGTTTATTCTATATCAATTAAGAAATATAAACAAGATAGTACTAGAATACTCTGTGAAGTACATCTATGATTATGATAAGAAAGGATTCTTCACTGTTGCTTGGCATCGCATTTTTTATTAGACTAATTGTAACAGTGAAGAGGATGGGAAAAAAAAGATTTTTATTAGAAACATGTTGTTTTTTGTTGATATCCATTATGTTTAATATGCTTAGTTAATTCATGTGTTAAAATGAATCATAGACGTGTATATTCGTTCTTCTCGTCGTCTCACGTTGTATCTTTCTTGCAACAACTAGTTTTTTTTTATATTTCTTACACATAACATAAGCTTCGATTGGAAGAATATACGGAAAATACGCTGTCTCCATTGACGAGGAAAGAATTTTTTTTTGTTCTGTCAAGGATTTTGTCGTTCCTTCTCTCTGTTTGCTTACCGCCAAAAAGAAAAAGAATGTACTTTTATTTTTACTTATTCAATGATACCGATAAAAAATATAATGATTGACTACTGTAAATTTTTTGGTATGGAATAGAGCATAAAAGTACAAGAACACTTCAACTACGAAATGGAAGGTTATGTCAATAATAATAATAATATCACTTATAATATTAATAAAAAACAGTATTCTAATCGTTCTTCGTGTACACGTAAGTTCATTGCTGGTGAAGCCGATTTAGCAGGTAAGATTCGTGTTGTTCTCATCTAACAAAAAGAGTATTCTTCAGTTATAAATACATTTTCCGTTCAAAAGTATTACGATACAAAAATCGTCCAGGATTCTGTAAGATCATTTATTCATAAAGGACGTCATTAAGATGATTTCATATAGACAACATCAATTAAATATTTTGCTGAATAACGAATATTTGAGTAAAAGTAGAGCAATAATGTAACTCATCATAGTAATACTCGTGATCAGAATAATTAACTTTCAACATCTATATCAATTTGAATGAAATATGATCGCCACATATTATCATTTTATTGTATATCTTTTTTTTGTAGTAGAGGGAACAAGCAAAATGACAACAGAAACAGATGCCAATGAATATACTAATTCAAAATCATCTCAGTATGGTTTATCATCATCAGAAAACAACGGTTCGGTGGTCGTTCCATTCGTTCCAGAGACAACAACTACTTTTAAAGAAGATTTGGACCAGGATGACGATGATAGTAAAGATAAAGGATGTTGTCTTCGTTATGATAATGGTTGTTGTGTAATTCTTAGTCGATGGTGGAATGTTCGTTATCCTTGTCAACGTAAAATTATTGAATTCGTCGAAAAACCAATGTTTCATATATTCATCGTTGTATTTGTATTGATTGATTGTTTCCTCGTGATAGCTGAACTTATATGTGATCTGATTAAACTTAGAAAACCTTGTCATGCAAAAACAACTCATTCGGCACATTCTCATCATGGAGAAGATCATCACTTAGAATTAGCCATTGAAATTCTTCATTTTTCATCTTTGGCACTATTAGCAATGTTTCTCATTGAAGTCATTGTCAAAGTATGTGCATTTGGACGAGAATGGTGGAATTTTCATAATAAAAAAATGGAATGGTTAGATAGTATTATTGTTATTGCATCTTTTATTATTGATTTATGGATGATGCATAAAGATAATCTTATCGCCGAAATATCTTTACTCTTCATAGCTATTCGTTTATGGAGATTTGTAAGTTAAATAATATATTCGATTAGATATTCATATTTCTGTTTTATTTCAGATTCGAATCATCAACAGTTAATATTTTTATTTCCTTCATTTTATTAAAATATTCATGTTCATTTGACATTTAGGTGTGGCTCAATCTATTCGATCACAAGATGAAACTAGAAAAGAACATCTAGCTACTACATATGTTCAAGTGATTGAATTGCTCTTGATGATCTCAGAAAATAAGACGAATTCGACGGTGGAACTTCGTCGTCAAATGAAAGCAGAAAGTTGTGACGACATCATTGAAAAATTCACTAAAATTGATCAAATGTGCCGCCATATTATCGAACATTGTCCGCATCCTTCATCAGTGAACACTGTTACTGGTATTACTCATCATTTACAAGAGGCCATTGAACAAGCTCGACTAACATCGTCATCAATGAATGTTCCTTCCAAAAACTAACATTAATGATAGATATTATCAATCATCTGACGTACAATTATGTATTTTTATATCTCGTATTTTTCTAATTCATACTTCATAATATTAAATTTGTTTAGTTTATTGCAGTACATTTACATAGGCAATAACGAACGAGAAAAAGAAAATAAGTAATTGAGGGTGGGTGTGAGTGAATAAAGAGAATAACGACATCTACACTCTAAACTTAAATTAGAGTCAAGTTCCTAGACATCGTTTACTCGTTGATTAAATTTTATGAATTCTACGCGATTTCATAATAAATTATTCATCATCTTGAATGTTGATAATGAAAAAATATAGAAAGTACTTTAGGAGTTAATAAAAAAAAGTATCAGAGAATAAAGAATCGTTATTTATGACTCTTTCTACACTATAATTAACACCTTTGGCTTTTGTTTTCAATATAAATATTAATGATGTATTAAAAGATAAAATATCATTCTTTCTTAAGATTCTCTGAAAAAAATCAAACGAGTTTTGATATGTCTTTAATATACATAGGCGAACAACTAACGATCTATCTTGGTTTATTATTTATAATCATTGGTATAATTGGTAATGGAATGAATATTTTGATCTTTTTAAGTGTTCGTAGTTATCGTAAAACACCTTCGACATTTTATTTTCTAATTATCTCAATAACAAATATAATTTATATTTTAATTAATCTTATCTCTCGAATTGTTAGTACAGGTTTTCTAATTGATTTAACTCGTTCATCGGTAATTTGGTGTAAAGCACGATTATCTCTTATTGGTGTTTTTGGTTTAATTTCTTTTACTTGTTCATCTTTAGCAACAATTGATCAATTTTTTGCTACATCACCAAATGTGCATCTTCGTCGTTGTAGTAATATTAAATGGACATATCGTATTATACTTCTTACAATTCTTCTATGTATATTACATGCAATTCCTTGTTTTATATATCTTGATATATCACCGATTACTAAAACTTGTCTAGTTACTAATAATGCCTATAATTTTTATCTATCTTTATATAGTCTTAGTTTAATTAGTACTTTTCCAGTTATAATAATGAGTATATTTGGATATCTAACTTATCGTCATATAAATTTAAGGAGAATTCTTATTCGACAATCAGCTGATCGACAAATAACACGAATGACATTGATTCAAGTAATACTTGTTATTACGACAATAACTCCATATGGTATTCAAATCACGTATAATTTAATTACAACTGGAATCTATAAAGATACAGATCGAATGATCAAAGAATCATTTTCATTGACGATTGTCTCACTGTTGACTTATGTTTACTTTGTCGTATGTTAATTTATTAGAAATAGTTTTCATTTTAATACGATTATTTTATAGGGAAGTTGTTATACATTTCTGATTACATCAAGTCGTTTTCGTCGAGCAGTAAAAGATCATATATGTTTTTGGCGTAGAAGAGCTCAAGTCGCTGCATTGATCTATCCGATACAGGAAAGAATTGTATTTCGAAACCAAGTACATTAATTAATTAAAATTCTCGTTACTTTTTTCTTCGTATTACACTTCGATGATTTTCATATCAAGTGTTAAACATAAGAATGTCTTAAAACTGTGAGGAAAAAAAACCCAATTGCATTTTCATTTCAAATATAAACGATCGTGACTAACAAGGAGAAAAGCAGTTTATTGGATCCTTTTAGATCTTGCTCCTTGGTGATAAGTCATCGAACTGTGCGCTTCAACATTTTTACAATTCTATATTCTTCAATTAGAAAAAAAACGAATTTGTTATTGTCGATAAGTTTTTCGATCAAGTTAAAAGAACAAGTCATTTTCTTCGCGTTAGATATAGTAAATTCATCTAAGTAATCCATCTTGAGGGTGGGTGTGAGTGTGAGCGTGATTGAAGTAGATTGATTCGCACCCACTCCTCGGGTGAAATTCCTACCAGAGAATTTTAACAATACGGAGAGAAATGTTCAAAATGAAATATTTATCAGACAAGATATGATATATTATTAGAATTTTACAGTTAAGATTGATTAATATATGTTGAGTTAGAATATGAAAAACTCTCACGTCTTTATCATGTTGAATAAGTTGAATATATCACGCGCAGCAATATTCTATAGATAATATTTATTATAGATAGAAGAAAAACAAAAGTTGTTGACGTCAAGGAACCGTTTCTTGGTCAAATAGAGATCGTCGGCTCATTTTTATATATATATATATAGTGTTTGAATAGGTCGGATGGGTGAGGGTGTGATTGGACGTGAGTGAATGTGGGGTGGGTGTGAGCGTGAATTACCCTGCTTGAATAACACCCATGCCCACACCGTACCCTCACCCACACCTACACACACCCACACCTACACACGCACACCCTACACCCTCACCTACACCCACACCCTTTAATGAATTTTATAATAGATAAGAACGAAACGTTTTCATCAATAACGCGGATTGTATTATTTTTACTGCTCTTGAGCTGACGCCCATTGTTGCCCTTCATATGCTATCCATTTGCTCAGAGTCATGATAAACTTTCTGGCATAGAGATGCGAAAGCCAATGCTTAGGTAGATTCTTGTAACCATAGTAAGCACCTGCTAGTTGTCCATAGATAGCCGCTGTTGAACCTGTTTCATCACCAAGATTGACCACGTTCAGAGCACCCTTTTCGAAAGAATTTTCATCGCACCAAAATGCCCATAAGGCAGCTTCTAAAGCATTAACAATGTAGCCTTTGCCTCGAATTCCGCTATCGTATCCACCTTCCCGTTGATAAGATCCTCTGGAGATTTTTATAATCTCTGGCGTCAACTGGCTTTTATAGAACCATGTTTTATGTTTGGAATAGAAGTCTCTGTCAAGCAATTGTTCTTTCGATTCGCCTTGAAGAGCTGCGACGATAAGTGCGCCATAATAACGACAAGCATCATAAGCTGTTCGATCACCATGTGTAATCTCTCCACTTATTCCGGAGAATTCCACGGCTTCAATAGGATGTCGCCAGAAAAATAGTGGCACAGGAGCTAAACGAACTAGAGCTCCATTATCAGCTGCACCTTCGTCGCTGCAAAATGTATTGAACTTTTCCAGAAGATCAAAGTCTGAAATGTAATCCAGCCGTTCAAGAGGTATTCCATGTTCGTTTGCAAATTGCTTTTGATGTCGTTCAAATTCGCGCAAAGATTGGCTGGTCGCTGCGTCGATATCGTAGCACTTTCCTGTGACTGACATGTATCCATACTTGTACCACCATTTATAGCGAACGAGTTGATCGTAAGGAATAAAATCTCGACGAGCCACTAATGAATTTGCCAGACAAAGTGCCATTGAGGTTTGACTAGTAAACTAAAAACAAATTTTCTATAAAGAAATGTCAACAAATTTTTACTTGTCCTTTTTCAAGGTTCCATGTTCCTCCTCCTTGTAGATCAGTGACTGGACACTCAAGTAAATATTGTCGAGATCGATATTCGGCAGGTGTACCAAGAGCATCGCCCAAAGCCAATCCAATCATTGAACCTTGGATACGAGTGAGAATCTCGGTATCAATATCATCAGGAGGACCTTCTATCTCACACTCGAGTTGATTGCGTATTTTAGTTGATCGATGATCAGTTGATTGATTCTGACGATCGAGCCATGGTTTGTCTAAAAGCACGATATTATTTTTGACGAGCTGCGTTTCATACGAACCTGTTTGAAATCGGCACGTTGAATGATATTGCTGCAGATCATTTGTTACTAAAACGAATGAAATATACAAACGAATGGTTCGTTCATATCATCTTCGATAATACCTAATCGAGTTGGTTGATTTCGCGAAAGCTGGTAATGAATTTTCTCATCACTTGACTGCACTGTTGTTGTTGATGATGATGATTCTGATGAAATAAGACTGTCTGATAAAACATCATCTGCAGTAGAAATATCTCCAGGTGGAGCTATTAACTGATGCGGAGGAGTTGCTTCTTCCAAGTGAATCATATGTAATCCATCTGCTGGACTCCATTTACTTTTTACACGAAGATAAGTACCAGGCATAAGAAGAATCTCGTTTTCATTTTCATAAACAGAATGATTACGAATATTTTTACCATTTAAACATTCAATCATGAATATAGTACGCACACCTGTTCGACCAATAAATTGTTCGAGCACATCCATCGTTTCCGTACATGAACTGAAACCCCACCATATGTAATCTTTTTTATAGTGTTCACTAACATCACCATGAACACCTCGCCAAACTGTTTTTTTGATCGATGGTAGTTTGTATAAAGCAGTCAGAAAGATTTTCAAGTAGGAAAACCATACCGTTAGCTGTTCACGCAGTTCTGCACGAAGTGTTCGATTGAGCTGAGCGTATAGACTTTCGTATGGTTGAGACCATTGTAAAGTATAAAGACGAATAGCAGCGGACTCGTCAATATTGAGACCATCTACTGGAGTGGTGAGATCTCGCTTTGTCAACCACAAGATTCTATCGAGATCATGTACCAAATCTTTTACTTTTTGAACAGCCTCTTCAAGTGATACTAACGGTTTCTTTTCATAGCCTTCGATAGGCATTCGAGGACGAGTCGGCTCTTTGTCGGCATCGATAAAACGATCAATAATACTCATTTTTAGTTATAAACTTCCTTCGTTGCTATAGATGAATAATAACAAAAAAACACTCTTTCAATGTTGTTATACGTTTTTTGTCTCTCTTACTCTAATGATTACATTTGTTTCTATATCAAAGATAAGAAAGCAACAAAAAAAAGAAATGACACTGACAACAGAAGAAAAGAAAAACTTTACTTGTTTGCTTCGAATACATATTTATATACGATATATCTTATTACTTCATTGACAACCACAGAATGAATAATTCTAAGTTTGGTAATCTTTATGACAGAGTGTGAGTGTGACATGAATATGATACCCACACCCTCAAGATGGTTTAAATACATTTACTATAAGACAATTGGTGAAATACATGGTCGTTCTGAAAAAATTATCATTTGAATCAAACTTTTATATCGATTGAGGGAAAACGTATTAGATTATTTTTTATTTTTTTCCCAATTAATCTTTTCTTTCTGTTATAGAGACGTGATAAAACGAATGGAAATTATAAAGAAATTAAATAATGGTCTTGTACAAATAACTGGAGAGAAAAAAAACAATAAAAATTTTATTATTAAACTATATTAGATAGATTTCAAGGTTTCGATGTTATCTTCATCAAGACATCGTATCACTATTATTTGTACATTGGTTATTTTATCACTATATAGATACAAACAATTGTATAAACAAGGAGAATTCATATTCGTATCATATTATAAAAGTTGCTTTTGACTCTGTCTGGCACGATGGAATGATATACAAATTGAGGGTGTGAGTGTGAATGTGAGGATTATGTGTAGGTATGTCCGAACTGATATCTTGATTATAAAAGCTTTAATAAAGCGAGTGATTCCATAAGTAAGTTAATATTATAAATTTTAACATAACAAGTTGAAACTTCTTAAGTCTTTAGTAAAATGAGTGCACAAGATCAAGCACCATTAACAAAAACAAATGCGTCCTATGAAGAAGACAAGCGTAATGAGATAGGTCAGTCAACAATGGCAGAATAAGGGACATTAGCATGATATGAAATAATACCAAATGACGAAGGCATTGGTAATGATCAAGGTAAATATATGAAAAAAGGAAAAGTATGAACAACCGCTTTCAGTTAGATCGCAAGCTCAGAAGTGAATGGCAACAGTAAATACTCGAATCTGTTGACAATTCTCACGAAGTAATTTTTTCTCTTCTTTTTCTTACCTTCTATATATATATATTTACAGTGTATGTTAATAAAAACTAGCGTCTTGGTTTATTTATTTCTTTTTAATATTTTCTACTTTTTTTCAATGTTTTTGGCATGTAAATCTTGATCTCGAGTATATCCTGTGCAGAAATGCTTGTCACCTCAGAATTTTATTCTGTATGACCCATTATACCTTGATGAAAAATAGTTCAATGAAATATATTAGCTTCTTGTGAGCATCTGTTTCTTTAAATGATGCTTGTTATATATTAAATTTATAAATTTTTAGAAAATTTTATGTTACATTGCATAATCATATATGATACTCACGAATATCACTTTTTTAGTATGGATTAACGTATCTTGATTAGATCTATTAAATGCACCATGATAGAGCAAGACTTTCAAGCACATCGTGTCTGTCGAGTCAATAATATGGAATTTGTTTTTGTGAAAATAGATATATTTTTGTCCTAAAAGTATATTAAGATAGTAGAAGATAGCCGGTAAAAAACTGCATCTTTACTTGTGCAAACGAACAAAATAAAATGTGAAGAGAATATTCAATTTTGAACCAGAATATGTCTACTATACGATTTTTTGATTAAAGTTTTTATATTTTTGTTCTATAATATATCAAAATAATTCTCTCTCACAAATATGTTTGAATAAAAAGATAGCCCGTGAAAAACTGCACCTTTCTGTATACAAAACAAAAACGTAAGATATTGGTAGTATATATATATTTAAAGTATAAATAAATAGAAAATATCACACACATAAAAAAAACTGTCAAAAATCTTTGTTTGATAATTCAATGATGACATATTATTTTTTGAATATAAAAGATATTATGTAAAATTACAATAAATATATTTGAATATTAGTTTAAGACATTCTTTGCTGATGCTCCATGTTTGCAAACTTTCTTGCCGAATATTACTACTTCATGTAATGCATAAAGTTCAACTAATGAATAGGCTACAAGAACAAATGGTGTTGATATGAAATGAAAGATATTTCGAAGAATAAAAATAAATTCATGAACATTGATTAATCGAACTATAATTGCATCAATTAGAAATGCAATTAGAAATGTTAACATTTGTAGACCAAATAGACCATACATAATGTAAGTAATTATTGGTGGAACATTTTTAACTAGTAATAACATTGATATTGTTGATGCAAAATTGAATAAACCAGCACTACACAGAAGAACTCCATAATAAATAATAAAAACAAAACCCCATGAAAATGCTGCTATTTTTGGTATATGTTTTGCTTTAATAATAAAATAATGAAAGACTTCTGCTGCTCCAATAGTCCAACGACGTGCTTGTCTTGCCCATTCCATAATTTCAATTTCGATTGTTTCACCGGACGTTGGTCCACTTACGACTGGCACGGGTATCATTGAAATTCGAAGATGTTGTTGAGTAACACCCATCCATCGAATTAGACAAATAATATCGTCCATTTGATAACCCGGATGAATAAAATTACCTTTCTTTGCTAGACTCAACGAAAATGAAAAAATACTCATCGTATTAATATTGAATGGAATTAAAGCACCTAACATTAATAAACTTCTTAAAAGTCCTGTAACACGTGTTATAAATGAGAGACTATCTAATTTCCAATTGTAAAATAATGGTGATTGATAAATTGTTGTTAATGCTGGTTGTTTTTCTTCTAAATATTTCCAAGTTAATGCAGCAATATAATTTAATGGAAATTTTGAATCAGCATCACATGTTGTTACTAAAATATTTTTCATATCATCATCATTAATAATATTCATTTGATTAACAGCCATTCGAAGGCCATAATTTGAATTCGAACATTTACCAGGAATTTCATTTGGTAAACCACGTGGATGAATAGTAAATATAATTTGTTCAAAACCAGCATGTTCAAATCTATTTTGTAAATATTTACATTTCTCTTCTTTATCTGATGTTTTTTCTTCAAAAGAGACGACCAAAGTTATTCGATGTACTTCAGTTTGAGTAGCTACTGATTGTACACTTGTAACAATTAATTCAATCGGTTCTTTATAACAACTAATAGCAACAATATGACGAATAGGTTTTTTTTTCGAGTTTAGCAATTTTTTCTGTATAGTTTTGTGATCGATTCATATACAAGATCAAAACATTTCGAAGAGCTAATATTGTAATAACTAAGAAAATTAAAATTAGTTAAAAAAAAATATTAAAATATCGTTTTAATTTCTTGCCAACCCACATCAATACAAATATACCATGCATTGATGGTAAAAGATATAAAGCAACTTGATTTGAAATAAATGGAATCCAGAATGGAAGTGGAATAACAACCCATAATAGAAGATTGAATAATAGATTCCATCGTAATCGTTGACTACCACTTTTCGTTTCACGATGTGTCATACCAGTTTCAATAATTGTATGTTGATTTGTTTCTTGATCTTTATCAGTAGATATTAAAGAAGTAAATATCAGTTGTTGTAAAACTTTATTAATTATCTGTGTTCCTTGTTCTAATCGATCAATTTTTTCTTTAACTTCTCCTGAGATTTGACGAAGAAAATTTTTCATTGGAATCTTGAACGTTGATTTAATCGATTGTTTCATCTCATTACTTTGCTCATCAATGTAACCATAGTTCTGATATTGTTCACTTAAATATCGAATAAGTTTTCTTGGATTATTTGCCATTTTTCAGCTTATCGTTTAAACATATATCCAATTGATAAAATCATTCTCGTATATATACCGTTAGATATGCTTATTTGTCTATGTATATTCCTACAAATTGTCATGACATATATGAACCACTTCCTTTTTTCATGGGGAAGCACAAACCTAAATAATTTTATTGAATAGATTATTATGAAATAGTTTAACGCACTTCCCAATTGAGATTTTTTCCTACAACGTAATTATGCGTAGGAGTAACACACCTACGTCTTATATACGCATACAAAGACGTATCTTTGTATATATATATATATCAATCTAACAGATCAGTGTCTTTTATTAACATTTGAAACTTATTTATTTAACAATGCACATTGTTTTTGTTCTTCTTTTTTGTACTGTAATTGGTATAGTATCTGGAAAGTCAATAACAATTACCAAGAAAAATTCCAGTGCATCAATTCACACACTTCCATTTCCAAATTCAGTATTTCAACATAAAATTCGTGGTAGAGAAACTAATGGAACTTTTGTCGTGTTCGAGGCTGCATATTTAAATGAAGGTCCTGGTTATCACCTTCATATGAAAGATGATGAATTATTTTATATTATTGATGGCAATGTTCAATTCATAGTGAATGGTTCTCAATTTTGTGCATCAAGTGGTGATTATGTTTATGTTCCACGTTTTGTCTCACAAGGTATTCGAGTTTATAATCCAACTAATAGTACGAAACCAGTCAAAATTCAAATTATGTTATTCCCATCTGGACTCGATAATTTTCTTGATGAAATAGCTCTTATCTATAATGAAGATCGAACTAATTCAACAGCTATTAATATCATTTCTCAAAAGTATGGTATTATCGATTTGGAACCAGTTCAATGGAAAGATCTTCATTGTTTCGAAAAAACTTCTACTTAATTATCATTCAACCTTTTATACTATTGAATTACATTCTCGAATAAAGTGTTTTTACTAAATCTAATAGAGATATTCAGTAATTCGTGCTGTCTTTTTCAAGAAGAATTTTCATCAGATTTCTACGCTTATAGAATATTTTTCTTTTTTATTACTTCCAGAAAATTGAAAAACCTCTGAAAAACAAGTACTGAGTAAAATAATATAAATAATCTCTGTCATTTGAAGCATATTTTGAAATGAAATTTTAAAACTTGTTAAGCAAGATGATATTATTTATAGTACTATTCTTACTTGCAAATTATCTCAGGTATGAAAGTGATTATATGATTATTTTTATCGGGACACTGTTCGTTTATATATAGTATTGAATAGAATTTCAATTCACTAAAATAGCTTTTATTTTATCATGATTCACTAGACTGTTTGAATCGAAAGTATTTTTGATATTTTTTACCAGTTCTACACATATTGTATTGACAGAGTGAAAGAATATTTATTTTAATTTTTTCTCCTTTCGATGCTATGCATTAGAAATTATGCATAATCCAACGAGTGCCTACGAAAAAATTATAAACTGGTTGAATCTCAATGTATATATTTATAGTTTCTTCCTTCTTCCGATTTATCGACTTCATGATCAAAAAATGAACTCATTCGTAATTCCTCATATATTATGAGTCATGACTAATAAACTGGACGAAAATAATATCTCAATAGAAAAGAGAATGCATCCTATTCCGCGATGTTGAACATTGGAGGAATCAGTTCCGCACCGGAATCGATTCCGTCCAATTCCGGGAACTCGATAGACACACAACATAAGACACCCAGTCAAGATTGATCGAGTTCGACCGAATTCCGGAATTGCACGGAATTCCCACCGATTCCGGAATTGCACGGAATTCCTACCGATTCCGGAATTGCGGGAATTGGTTCCGATTCCGGAATTCCGCACCGGAATCACACCATCCACCTCACCCACATTTGTTGTGTTGTGTTGATAAGTTATCCCGTTTGAATACGATCCAATTCCGTTGCAGAATTCCGGGAATTGCATCAAGACGGAATTTAGTGGAATTGGACGGAATTCCTGGGAATTGGTTCTGATTCCGGAATTCCGCACCGGAATCACACCATCCACCTCACCCACATTTATTGTGTTGTACTGATAAGTTATCACACCATCCACCTCACCCACATTTGTTGTGTTGTGTTGATAAGTTATCCCGTTTGGATACGATCCAATTCCGTTGCGGAATTCCGGGAATTGCATCAAGACGGAATTCAGTGGAATTGGACGGAATTCCTGGGAATTCCTACCGATTCCCACCAATTCCGGAATTGCGTGGACTACTTCTAATTACGGGATTACATGGAATTCCTACCGATTCCGGAATTATACGGAATTCCTACCGATTCCGGAATTATACGGAATTCCTACCAATTCCGGAATTGGACGGAACTCGATCAATTTTCGAGTCGGCATCGGATATTATGTGTCGATCGAGTTCCCGGAATTGAACGGAATCGATTCCGGAGCGGAACTGGTTCCTGAAATGTTCAACATTGCGGAATAGGATGACTGCTCATAGAAAATCATTTCTTTACTGTATCACTAATCAGATAATCTTCTATTCGTGATCACATCCAACCCATAATATACTCTCGCATTTTCACAAACTTTTCTTACTTTTTGTTTAGAAATATTCAAATTATAGTTTTCTTACAAAAAGAATTGAACTCATCTAGATCAACTTCTTCGTGATGTCATTATTATTCGATTAATTTTGATTCACTTCACATTTTAATATTAAAGAGTCTGAGAATCAGAATTGTGACATCCATGAACCATCTGTTTGTCTTTTCTATGTGGGTTCGCATCACATAAAAAATATAAAAATGATTTTTCTCTGAAGTTGATCAGTTGGGACAACATAGAACGATAAATAAACGACAAATATTTAGTTTTTCATCATATATGTATTCTACACGAATGCATCTTTTCATAGATTGAATTATAAATAATTCAGTATAATTATTGACATAAGAATACACATAAACGAGTGTATAATACAATGTTTTATATAGGTTTCATAAGTACAACCGACGTTTAATCTCTCTTCATCTTGATCTAGTACGTCTCATCTGATTTTTTCTAATACTGTAGATGCACGTTTAGATAAAAATTATCTGAACGATGTCAATATAGACAAGTATATGATCTGGTTTAATTTTAATTAAAATAAAAAGACGTTAAAATATTGTTATAGAAATGATTAATATATAAAAAAACGCAATAAAATAGTATTCATGTCAGTTAATTACTATCGATTCCCATAGCATATTGAATACCACCAAGTAAATGTTGAAGATACATAGGATCTTGATATGTGACATCGGTATGACTTATTTCTGTGTAAAATGATCTACCACCATCAAATTCTCGATACCAACTCATTGGATGAATATTACCATTTTCTCCTCCAATATAACTTGTTTCATCAATTGTAATCAAAACATGAACATCATTCCAATAGGTCTTACCATAATTGTACCATTCATCATTTAATTGCCATTTAGCTGGTAAATGTTTTGTAGAAATATGTGTTCGATCAACAACATTTAATGTAGCATTTTGTAATCGAGCTGGATGACTTGATAAATAACCGCCAAGAAGTTGATTATACCACGGTCAATAATATTCAGTATCCATTGCCGAATGAATACCCACAAAACCATGTCCTGCTTGAATATATTTTGTGAAAGCCATTTTTTGTTCTGAATTTAAACATCATTAGTTGTACTCAGCCAAACAACAGCAGCATATTGTTTCAAATTGTTATCAGTGAATAACGATGAATTTGTTGTTAAATCAACATCAAATCTATTTTCACGACCTAACTTTTGTATAGCTGCATTTCCTGCTGCAATCGATTGATGATGATAACCAGCTGTTTTTCAAAAAACAAGAATTTTTTGTTGTTGCATCTGTGTTGTAGTCACTGGCGATGACCAAACACTTGATGTTGTTAAATAGATAATTGTAAGTAAATATAAATATTTCATTTTGTAACTAATATGTAAAATATTATTCACCAAAATAGTTATTTTCGTTGAAGTGAAGTTAAACTCTTATGTTTGCTATATATATATATAAATGTTACTTCCATGTGACATCAGTTCCGAATCAAGATTTACCCTTTGAATTAAGTCTATGTCAAGTATCTTGACGCCGCTAAGAACGTATAATCGTCAGTACTTCCTAAATAAAACCCCATCCGCGCAATTGTATAAATGCGAAATATCCAGATTAAAATAGATATTACTTCCTCTTTTTTACATAGGCGGTGAAGTATATATAAACGAAATCGAAATATTCTCTTTCATACATAATTTATTTATTTCTGCAAGATTCAATTGAACAGTATAATGTTATTTCAAAATATATTTGTTATCTTTACTATAGTATCATTATCCATATTTTCATCGATTGGAAATGGTGAAACAATATCACAAGTAAATGTAACATCGTCAAGTATTTGTTATGAAATGGTTTATCCACCAGATGATAATCCAATTTGGTCTCAAGGATTAGACATGAATTTAGATATGGTACAATTATGTGCTGATGTTGTTGCTTATAAATTACGATGGTCAACAACATTAGATTCTGATTGGTATGTTACAGGTATTAATGATATTAATCCAATACTTCATCCAGAATATGGTTTACGTAGAATGTGGTCATATTTTCAAACACATTATCACACATGTGTTATATGTAAATCAAATAAATATAAAATCAATTCTAATGATACGAAATGTTGACATATATTATAATATTTCTTTTTCTTTTTAATAAATCTATATTCAAGGTTCTCATTAGTATAAATTAAAGTTATACTATAGTATAAATGAAAAATAAGTAAAACAACATTTGAGAAAACATAAATTAATTTCGTCGACGACTTTCGTATATTTTTATTTAAAATATGAACATTCGTCAGAGTTCTGTATATGAATAATTATTAAGCAAAGAAGTAACAAATAGAAGAGTGCTTCTATAACTTTGTTCAGACTGAACAATATGTGTTAGTTATTTATATTACTATTATACATTCATCTTTCTTTTATAGATCACCTTGAGGGTGATTATAGACGCTTCATTCCTACTATGGTAAAGAAAATTCTTTCTCAAAATTACATTATTTATTAAATGAGTTTTTAGAAAACTAATTGACATTCTGAAAACGATATTTCCCATGAACATAGATTCCGCTTTTCTCACGCCGACAGACAAACATATTCATGCGTTATCTTTATTCTTATCACAAAAGGTTAATCAAATAAATATCTTAAACAAACTCAGGTATTTCTTCAAATATATCACATTAAAATATTAGTTTCTTATTTGTTATTTATTATTTTATTTTTGAAAAGATTGATAGAGATTTTTTTAAAGTAAAATTTTAAAATCTATATATGATTTGATAATAATGTTCTATAATGTATTGTTTTAATAAAATAAATTGATAAATTTATTCATTTTCCAAAATTCGTTGAAGTAAATTATAAATTTGTTTTCTTCGTTGAAAATTAATAAATTTTCGTTTACTATGTTGATTATGTTTAACAATATTTTCAACATCGTCCGATTCTATTATTTTAACTCCATGTTGTTTCATTTCAATTAATTTTGTTTTAATTGTTTCATCATTAACACCTCGAGATGCATCTTTAATAACATATGTTTTATATTTTAAATCCGCCGCATCAACTGCTGTTGATCCAACACAAAAATCAAGTGCTAAACCAGCCACAAATACATGTGTCACATTTCGTTTTTTTAATTCATCATTTAATGGTGTCATATGAAGTTTATTATTATCATAAAATGCTGAATAACTATCAATATCAGGATCTGTACCTTTAACTACATAAACATATTTATCACTGGCTGGATAATGAATAAGATCATCAGATAATTCTGCTTCATCTGTATTCTGAACACAATGTGCAGCCCATAAAACTTGGTCTGTCCTACTTTCTGGTCCAGTATAAGTAATTGTATCTCCAATTTTATAATCTTGATATTGTCCATTTAGAATATATTGATTTCTATAAATTGTATTATTAATAAATGATATATGATTTTTTGGATGCCAATCTAATGAATAAGCAATAACATCAAATGGAACTGTTTTTATTAATTCATTTATTATAGGAACAACTTCAGCACCATCTTGATTAGCAGGACTATTTTTTAATGCTAATGAACCATTTATAAAACAATATTGAACATCAATTACAAGTAATGCATAGACATTATTCGAAGAATCATCAACTAAATTTAACAATGAAATATTTCTCGAAGAAAATAATCTGTTAATAAATTACCTTTTTGAGTATTTGATTGAATTGTATATATTTGAATAATTATTAATAAAATCCATAATCTAATTGTTTGAAGAAATTTCATAATTAGAATAAACAACAAATCTTAAAGAATAACTTAATGAGTTAAAGAAAATACATGTATACAATACCTTATAATGTATATTTCAAGTAAATACAGGGTCGAAGGACATATATTGTTTGATATTTTGTATTGTATTATAAATCATTGATGCATGAATTACTTATTTTTTATATAACAAATAGAAAAGTAAATCATTGGTCTAGTATTTGTTTTTCTCGATCTATATGTTAAATATTGTTGATATATGAATAAAAAAAACACACGTGACAATGTTCATCAATTAAATGATTAAATATAGAAAGAATAGTATATAATAATTTTAAATATCAGTTCAATTATTCTTATTGAAGTATAATTTAATGAATAGATTCGATCCGATTTAAATTCTATGTTATATTTTCTTGATTAATTTTAAAAAATAATTTATATTTTAATAGATTTTATATAAATACACGGTTATTATATTTAATGAAAACAAATATTTGTATAATAATTAATATATTTCATATGATGAGCATAGCTATATAATAACAACTGTAAAATAGTTATTTCGCTTGTGATATCGTTTTCGTTTTATATTAAATAGCGATGCACTATTGTTTTCTACTAAAAATCAATTTCTTACAGGGTTAATTGAGTCTGAGTTATCTCGAGTAAAGAATAAAAATAAACTTCATCTAGAAGATCAAATTCTTCTTTTTTTTATATTTTTAATTTTAATAAAGTATATTGTAATAGATAATAGAATAAATAAAAAATTCTAGTTGGATCTTGTATTTTCATCTTTCATGTTCTAACACGCGTCAAAAAAAGAATGTCGCTTTCTTAATGAGTTTTATAAAGCAACAATATAATTTCTTATTATACGAGCATGATATAAAGGTCTATTATATGCATGTAATCTTTTCAAAAGATCGATTTCTTCACATTTTACGTGATAATCAATAATTGTTGCTTCTAAATAGACATAAGATTTGATTTTTGCTTATAAAAAACATGAAATATTTTCTTAGACCGTAACGACGTGTATAAAACAGAAAGGTTATTTTTATTTTATTATAGAATATTATTGCTTGTCTAATCGATTTTTGTTTTGATGGGTAAAAAATACGAACAAACTGTTGATATTCACACCATCAAGATGATCATTATTACATAGTGTGAAAAGAACAATTAAAAACGCATCAATATCGAATCTTCAAAACTTAATGGAAGACTTCGAAAAATCAAATACGTTTTATTGCAAGTACGGGAAGTCGTGGCATTTATACGAAAATTTTTCGAGTCAATCCTGGTGAATCAGTTGCTAAACAAAAAGATTACTAACATCTCGGTAAACATTATTATAATCCTATTAATAAAAATTCTTACTCGATAGTTTTTAATATTATTCTTTAATAAATAATTTTCATGTAATTCTACACACAAAGATATAGACTAATATATCATTCTTCTGTATTGTCTATCAACAATTGATTACACGTAAGTTTTAAAAAGCCATACTTTTTGAAATAAAAATTATAAAGGACTGAATAAGAAGCACGTGTTTGTGATATACGATAAATATTCAATGACTAACACTTCACGTATATTTAAACGTAAAGATTTCGACAATTTTTTTTTAGTGAAATTTGTTTGACTGTGTTATAATTTCTAAATAAAGACTTGAAGAAGAATAGTGTGACATTGAATAGTTAAAATTTCAACGGATTACTTTTTTTTGTAACATAAAAGAATTATTCTCTGGTAGAAACAGTCGATTATTCTGGTCATACATAATATATACAGAAAGGAGAAGAACGAAAATTTTGTCATAACAACCCCACGATTAAAATAGTATATACCAAGTCGATTACATTCATTCTGTGAATTTCTCTAAAGAATGTTTTTTTTTCTTTCCTTTCACAATTGTTTTTAAACTTTCTTTAGATTTCAAAAAGTGATATATATTATATTTTTATTCTTAATGCAGTTTGATAAACAAATTCAAATTCAATGTAAATCTTTATATTTATTATTATTAATTTTCTTATGAAAAATTTTTTTTTTATCATTAAATAGATCTTGGTAATATATCATCATGGGATGTGCCGATATTTGGCTTAATATTTGTTTCAATAATGATTCATACTTTATTCTTTTGCTTTCTTCCATCATCAATAACACCAATGATTAAAAGTTATATTATATCAACATTTCACGCTTTGATAGGTGTCACGAGTGTATTATATTTTTTTTTAAATTATTCCGTTAATTTAAAACAAATTAATCGAGTAGCTGGCGGTGGAATTTATGGTACCGGTGATGAAATTATGATATATAGTTTATGTTATTCATTTGGATATTTTATCTATGATTTATTAATAATGTTATTTTATAAATCAGTAAGAACAAATACAGCATTAATACATCATATCTTACTTATATCTGTATTATCTTTAGGTAATTAAGTTTTTTTTCATTTAATTAATTAAAAGTATAATATTATCATTTAGGTATTTTGAATTGTGTTTGCCGTCCATGTCATTTTTATTTACTATTTGAAGAATTATCAACAATTGCATTAAATTTAAAAACTATCTATTATGATCGAACTAATTTACATAATACGTTTACGATGTTATTTGTCGTTAGTTTCTTTCTATGTCGTATTATATATGGATCGATTATATGTGGTTATGCACTACGAAGTGCTGGATTATTTGCTCAAATGGCATTGGATATAGGTGATTTAAAAAATACTTTTTTTGTATTATTACAAATTTCATTATGTGTTTTATCAAGAATACTTAATTTCTATTGGGCAATTTTGATTTTACGAAAAATGTTTCGTTCAAAACGATCAAAAACAAAACATGAGAGTTTAAATAAGAAAACATTATAAATTTATAGTATTAAGAAACAATTTGTATTCTTTATCTTTAGAATAAAACATATATATAGAAATGTTTCACATTTGTTAAATATTAAATTCCACCGATTTCGTATCAATCAAAATCTGCAAAGACAATACAAAAAGCAAAAGATCTATTAATTAATATAGAATTTTGAATGTACGATTTTATTTGCTATTGACTACAATGGTCATTGGTGTAACAGTATTTTTCCGATGTATAAGTAGTTTGTGTATAAGTCGATAAAGAAGTTCAATTAATTCAATGACACTCAATACACTTAAACCAATCCATCTAAATATAAATTAAAAATAAATCATATGATATAGATATTACTTACAATCCAGTTTGTCCTCCAATAGCTGAAAATGTATCAATAAAACTCAATTTAGCTTCTTGTTTATATTCGGTAACATATTTACTACCACATCCAATGAATACTTTTAAATAATTTCTTTCAAAATAGTAATCGAAACGTTGTGCAAAATCGTCAGGAACTAATAGACTAGTCGTATTAGTTCCATTCAATAATATGGCAGCCCAGTTTTCTATTTCTGCTTCAGATGGAGCTGATTGTGCACTAAGATCAGTACTAAAATCTGTATGTTGACATTGAGGAGCACAACGAGTACACCATAATGTTTGTAATTCTTCACTAGCAACGAATTTTTGTTCAGAGTCGAGTGCACATTGTATTTGTTGATTAAATGGATTACAAATATTTGCCGAGATAAGATGACCATCTAAGGTATATATATGTCGAGTAAAAAAAGCAGAAGGAAGAATACATGAACATTGTGAAAATACATAGGCTTGTTCACATAATTCTCGACATAGTGATTCAGAGTAAGCAACTGTTTGTGATGCTGTTTGATTCATAAATGTTGTGTCATAGAGAGAACGTAAATCATCAGCTATATCTGATGTACATTGACTATAGGGAGCTGGTAAAAATGTTGTTATAGTTTTACGGTAAATGATCGAATGAGATAAACCAGGTTGAAGACCGCAACCATTTTCATTAGGTAATGGAAGTTCATCATTATCATGTAATAATACAACAAGACCAGCATCATAGGAAAGAGTTGGAAAATAACTTTCACGTGGTATATAAAATCCTAGTGGGAGACCTTCTTTGATCACAAAAGTATTACTAACACTGTTCAATGTAAAGAAAGGTATTGATGTTTTCCAATTAAATGTATAACAATTACCAAATATTGATGATAATGAAGGAACAAATGCATTTGAACAATCAATTCCACTATAATTACAATATAACATTATATCAGTTAATTTATATCCAATCGATTGCTCTTCTTCTATTTGATTTCGATTAAATAAGTCAATATATAATGGTACTAACAAAGAATTCAGTATAGTTTGATTGAATTTTGCATAAGATGGATATAATCGATAGAATAAATTGACCAATGATATATTTGTTTTATCATATCGATTTGGAGTTGCACTACAAACAGTAACAGCAGGAAAATCCATTGCAAGATCTAAATTTATTTCTACTTTTGTTTGTGTTGGATATGCATAATATTGTAGAATAGATTGTATAACAAAGTAAAACATCAATCCTGTAGCTAATGTGAATACAATAACCCAGAAGGTACGATTGCATGTTGAATAAGCACGACCAACACCACGTAATCCATGAGTAGAAGCTGCAAGTAAATAATCAATAACAACTGATCGTCGACGTTGTTCAGTAAAATGTCTTTGTTCTGTTGGACCAATAATATTATCCATTGTTTTTATTTAGAAAGTAAAAATCTTGGATATTTATTGATGTATTTGTTTTAATTTTGTTTAAATTGTGACTAGTACTAATTGAGGATCTTCTTCTGTTACATATATCACTAGAATGTAGGTATATATAAAACTAACTTACGCTCGCGTTGACCTGCAATGAATTTAATTAGATTTAGTATAAGAAAATCTATGAATAGCTTCTCGAAGAGTCTAACTGTGATTGAAATATTTTTATAAATGTACCGATATAAATGAGAGAAAAAGTCGAGCACTATTTAAAATAATTTATATACAGGTATCTTTGTTTTCAGTTGCTATGTGTTATAAAAGTCTTTTTCTTTCTTGAATTAAATATTACCTTTTTGAACAATTACTTCCTACTTACATCGGAAATGCTCTTCGTAGCAATATACAACGTGAGGCACCTTTTACGCATTTTATTTTCATATATATAGAAGAAGAAGAAAAGATTCAATATTCTAATTGATGTTTCTTCAAAACATCTATAATCTCATTCTATAATAAATCATGTAGATGGATTTTCGTACTATCTATATTAATATTTGAATCAGATCCACATCTCATAATATTATTAGAAACTAATTTCGACTAAGCGTTTGCATTAAACTCTATGTAAAGTTTCAAAATTCTGTTAACTGAATCGTTGTGTCAGATAATTTGAGAATCTAGTCTTGAAATGTTATAACATTAAGTAAGAATAGATGAATCATGGTGTACTGTAATAAAATATTTTTGCTATCAAAGAGAATAATTATAATAATGCATTGTAAAAAAAATGTTTTTCTTCTTTGAATTTGACGTAAAATGAATAAATGGTGATCATTAATCAACTGAAAACTACTATGATATCACTATTTATTAAATAAATTCTATCAATAATAATTGCCTTGTCAAGGCTATTCATTGATTAATAGAAATACTTTTTTTCATATATTTTCCTGTTGTCAGTCAGAATTGATGATTGTTCAATAGGAAATGAATTTTTTTTCTTCTTATTTAGGAAATTACGATGTCAATGCCGATAACACATTCCTTATTGTACACTTAGAAAATCAAATTTTATGGTATCAGATGTCGTTGAAAACGAGATAGAGAGATCATAGAATAGTATTTTGTTTTACCATCATTCAAACCAGGTTCTACAAAGGCCGTACGTTTGAATCTCTAAAACAATATTTCGCTACTATTAGAGAAAATCAAGGAACACAAGCATATCATCTTTACTTTATTAGATCTTGAAAATGAACAGTGGATTAATATAACATCATTTGCAAAAAATTTTGATAATTCACTATCACATTTAAGTTCCATACAATTAATAATACTTATCATTTTATAAGGAATAGCTATTGCTTTAATTGATGTTACTAATAGAAATTTAAAAGAGTACGATCTAGTATCCATATTCTTCTAAATTTTTTGTCATCAATTCACACTTTACGAATAAATATTTTATTTATTAATTTAAAATTTAGATTTATTACAATTAAGAAAAACTACATTTTTGTCTAAGGCATATAGTTATATTAGATTTTTACTATTTAATTTCACTCGTTTGTTTATATTCTGCAGATTTTGTCGGTTCAGTTTCATTAGGCTTTATTTCTGCTACTTGTTGTTTCATTTCTTCAACTTCAGCAGCATATTTACATTTTGTTCGTATTTTTGCACCGTATTTATAAAATAGAAATGGAAATGGTACACATACTAATGCCAAAAATGCTGGTATACATGAAGCCCAATGAATGCCTAGTTTATTAAACATTTGTATTGTAAATAAAGGAAAAGCTGCACCAAAAACAGAACGTATGACACTATTAGCTGCTAATACAGAAGCTGCATAGATTGTATATGCATCAATTAAATAATTGAAAATGGATATAAAAACTAAAACCATACCAAAACCAACTGGTGCACTAGCAATTATTGAAACAATCCAATGAATAGATGGACCATTAGTCCATGCAAACCAAAATAATCCAATAGGTATAAATATAGAACCAACCATAGCTGGTGGAAGACGAGCTTCTGGTGTAGCTTGCCCGTTTTTACTTTTCTTCATAACACGTTTATATCGTATATTATCTAGAAATGAATAAATAACTGATATCATTACTCCAACTAAAATACCAATAAAAGCTAAACCACCAATTCCTTCACTCCATCCTCGTTTTTCTTGATAAACAATTGGAAAAGCACCAAATAATAAATAAAGAGTGCCATAAATAATAGCCATATAAATCGAAAGTAGAAGAACAATTGGTTCACGAAATAGAAGAGCCCATGGACGTAATAATGAAGTTTTCAGAACTTCACTGAATTTAGTTACTTTTTTTTCTTCGAATTGTGCACGATAAAGTTTACCTGTCCGTTCCGATAATTTGTTTGCTCTTCTATGTAAAAGTACTGGACTATATGTTTCTGGTAAAAAAAAGTACATAAGTATCCATACGATTCCAGTAAAAATAGCCATTACACCTTCAACCCAACGCCATCCTACAGTTTCACCGACAAATCCTCCAACGATTGGTCCTAATGCTGGACCTAAAAATGCTGTTGCTGCAAATAAAGTCATAACAGCACCACGTTCAGAACTATCAAATAGATCAGCAATAACACCTCCAGCATTCGTTAATGGAGACGCACCAAATAAACCAGCAAAAAATCGAAGAATAATTAATGTCCAAACATTTTGTGATGCTGCAGCTCCAGCATTAAATGCAGTTAATGCACCATAAGTTATGAAGAAGAGTGGTCGTCGTCCGTAAATTTCAGAAAATGGTGCCCAAAGTAGAGGTCCAATTGCAAGACTAAGAACATATAATGATACACCAAGTGTAATAACTTCATCACTTGCATGAAATTGTTGTCTAAGTTCATTAAATGGGCCTGTATAAGCTGAAGAACAAAATGTAACTGCGAGAGTTGCAACAGACACAAGTAATGTTAGAAGCCATTTGTATATAGTCGACCATTTCTTTGGATTTTCTGGATCATAGTTAAGCCAATTAATAATATATGGTGAACTTTCATTTCCTTTGCCTTTATAATTTTCTTGTAAGAGTACAGAAGTTCTTAATCGTTCACTTTTCCATGGTAAAAAAGATACAATAGTATCATTTTCTGAATCGATAAGAGTTTGAAATTTTGAATTCTTTTCCAATAAATCAGCTAACATCTTGTTATTGTTGTATTTATATCAATAAGAATTATAATTTTCAAAACGAATATTTTTTCCAATTAATATAATAAAATAAATCGTATATACAATTATATGTAAAAAAATAATATTGTACAATTTGTCTTCGTATTGAAGTCATTTAAATATAATTAAGAATGTGTATTTATCGGCAGAAACGCACTTTTAGGTCACATTAATAAAAAAACTTTTTATACATAGGTGTACAATAATTACAGACAGTACGGTAAATACATGCACTTTACCTTTAGATATAAACGAAAAGCCTCGTAATGGTCATAAGTTATGAGAATAAACGAATAGTATAATCTACAAATTTTTTCTCAAATGATAAAAAATAAATCTGGTTATAATCAACAGAATTTTTTTGCACAGTAATATATTCAAATATAAGTGTGTCAAGCCAAACGATGGCTTAGTATCTTTTCGTCAAATGCACTTTTATTTTTGCTTCCAGTACTCTTACCTTTTGATTATTATCTCTTGATATTTTTCCTTTCCTGTGTCTACGCTACTGAATATTTCGAGTGCTATTGTAGAAGGCACGAAAAGTATTCAGCAGGCAGACGATTTCTTCTGAAGAACAAAAGTATTGAATATATTATTATTATTATTCATAATGGATGAATTTCATTGTATTAAACAAAATATATTTCTTACGAATTTATTTAAAATGTAAATAAAATATGAAAATTAATTAGTTTAACAATCGAGGGTATGTGTGTATGTGCATGCAATAAATATTATGTGTATATCTATACTAACGGTAAGAGAATGATAAAATTACAGAGAAAGAAATAAAATTAATTAATTGATATTGTGAAAATGTGGGTAAAACGTGCGAATGAAGAATAAGTCATTCACACATCCTAACTCATTCCGCAATAAATAAAATAAAAGCTTTTCGAATTATCTAATTCATCATTGGTTACTATCAATAAATATAATTATTTTCGATGAAACAACGTAGAATACGAGTTTGAATACCAACAGAATTATAGATGAAATAAATTGAAATTAAAAAAATCGCATCAAAGTTCATTCTCTGACATATTATCTTGAGGGTGTGGGTATGAATTAATAGTAGAGATATCTACACCCACCCTTATATGTATATCTTTTCAATATTAAATGAATGAGTGGTTCAAAGTTCTATATATTTATTCTAAGCAGAAGTCGATAGACTCCATCTGGTGATATATTCAAATTTGTAAAGACATTACGAGGGATATTAAAAACAACATTTTGAACCATGGAAACTGTGAATCTTTATTAGGTAAAATTGATCGAATTCTATTTTATATGTGAATAAAAACTTTAGAACATGTTTTTAGATGTTTATACTTGTGTCTTTTAAATAAATCTACACAAAAATTGCAGTAGAATATAGATTTGAATCGAACAAAATAATAATAAATAACAAAGTACGATACAAACGCTAATAAAATATGAAAAAAGTAAGAGATATTGCGTAATCTAAAATTTAATATATTGCCTTAAAAAATCTCTGGCGATGTCAAGAAAATGATCTCCGTAATCTTACATAAATAAAAATATAAAACTTGAATAATTATTTATTTGACATATCCTGTATTTAGGTAAGAATACATCATAAATTAAATCCAAATGGGGAGAAGTAGAACATAAAAAAATAATTAATCCTGTCAACATATCTTTTCAAAATGTGTCTTACATCTACAAGCTTATTGTCAGTTAGTCTGTAGACAAGAAGGAAAATGTTTTTCTGTTTAAAGTAGTTCTAGAATTATATTTATAACGTCATGTTGTAATGCTATATTAGAAGTAGGTTACATCTGCGTGGTAATCAAATTCCAAAAGAAGTTCAATTAATTTTCAGTTTTTATGACATGATAATTACATCAAAGACTTTCAAAAAAAGTTTATAATACAAAACTTAATTTGTCGAAACTTGCTTAAAAATGATAATTAGAGCGTTTTTTTAAATAGTGCTATTGATTTGAAATCAAAAATGAGATTTAGATTTAGCATCAGTGTCATCCTATACATTTACTTTAATGAAAAATTTTTTATACTGCTCAGCATGATCTATATATGAATGACCGGAAGTCGGGTGACGTTATTAAAATTATTTTGTCGTAGTTGAATTATTAATCTTTGATTAATGTCAACTTAACTAATCTACTTTTTTTTCTTGAGATGACATTTGTCCTCAGCATAGTTGAGATCGAGCTTATTTAATCAAAAATTCTATTTTCTAATAAAAATATCTATGAATTCGAATCAGTATTAATATATTTTTAAATGTAATAGTAAACATCCAAATTATATTACGAGTATAAGCAATAATTACTGAGTGAAAAATAAAGATTTTGAATCGTTTTCTATTGAATATTTCAAATACTTATCCTTTATCTCCTTTAATATTTACAAACTAAACAAATGTTAAATTCCGCATTTTCTTTATCTTTAAAATTTACACAGTCTAGTTATATTGATATTAATTGTTCTTAAGAATTTTCTATTGAACTTATATGAATATTGATTATTAGCACAAAATGACGTCGTCATGTCATTTGAATAATGAGAAATTTAATTTGTCATGCAAGTGCAAATTTTCTCATTTTCTAATGCATCTTTTTTTTCAAAGACGATTCTAAAAGATTGATAATAAGATATGCACTCATAAAATTTAATGTCATGTTCGTTTGAATCTTAAGATTTTTTAATCTGTAAATTCTGGATTAAGGAATGAGTTTTTCATTTATAAAATTATATGACCATTTCAGTCGAGGAATAACTTTTATTCAAGTTACATGAATTTCCAGTAGTTTAGAAATAGAAGATGACATTATGATTTATACGTTATTCTATATTTTTTTGTTATGTTTAGATTATTATCATAAACATACATTGAATAAATATTATTTCCATTGATACAATGTCGTCTAATTATATTGCAATCAATCAACTAAATCAAGCAGCATACATGGTTGTAATCGTTGAAACTCCATTTAATTTTGCACTAGGAGCAATAGGTCTAATTTTCAATGTTTTGATTTTTACTCGACCAAGTTTACGAAATGAACCATGTTCATTTTATTTTTTCTCATCAACATGTTTTAGTTTATTTGTTGTATTTGTATCAATGCCTGTACGTCTTTTGGCAAGTGCTTACAATATTGATACGGCTTATTATAATCGTGGAATCTGTAAAATAGAAACTTTTGCTTTCGATTCAGCACGTACAATATCCTGTTGGCTAATTACTTGTGCATGTGCAGATCGATTTTTTCATAGTTCATTAAATGCAAATATTCGTCGGTTAAGTTCATTAAAAATAGCAAAATGGGCAATAGGAATAATAACTGTAATAATAACTATTTTATATAGTCATATGATTGTTTATTATGATATAATCAATGTATCTGATCGATTTGGTAATGTAACACCTACATGCAATGGTCCAGTTGGTATTTATCGTTCTATTGTTGCATTCTGGTATCTTATACTTTATTCACTTTGTCCATCATTTTTAATGCTTTTATTTGGTTTTCTCACATTGAATAATATTCGTCGTCATCGACGAGCAGTTTCAAATGTTCCTAGAACAAATCAGATTCTTCGACGTACAGACAATCAACTTTTACGTATGTTAATTGCTCAAGTGTTTATGATTATTATAGCTACTCTACCATTCTCTATTTATCAACTCTACACATCATTCACGAGTAGTTTTACAAAGAGTACACTACAAATTGCTCAAGAAAATTTAGCAGGACGAATTGCAGGTGTAATTACATATTTTGCTCATACAACAAGCTTTTATTTGTATACACTGACTGGTACAATTTTTCGTAAAGAATTTATCAAAATTATTCAACGATGCCGTCATCCAGCAAGAAATATTGTGCATTCATCCCAAAATAATACACATGTAATACCCATGGCGCCTAGCAATCGAGGAATTACCACTGTTCAAAGTGGTAATGTACAAAAATAATAATTCAATAGAATTCAAGAAACTTTATTTTTTTACTATACTATTTTTTTTTTTCTATTTTCTTTCTTTCTCTCTCTTCTAACTCAATCATGTACTGTAAGGACCTTTGAGGTCGTCAGTCTCATTTTGCCTAAATAAATAAATAAATAAAAAGAAACTTTATTTATTTATTGTTGTCTGTAAAACATGTTTTAGCTAGATACAAATAAAATATTCTTAATGCATTCATTAATATCCTAACAATCCATATGATTAGCTGGGAATTTACCTCCGCTAAATTGTTTTTGTGAAGATTTAACATCTTTTATCTTTTAGCAGACTAAATTAATTGTACCTAAGAGATCTGATCTAAGAAATAGTTAAAACAAATATTGCCCGACATCTTAGTAACAGATTATATATTAATTCACGGAAATGTTGATTCGTTTGATAGACGAAGTAATAGTGCGAAAATAGATGAAGCAATATGAAAACTAAATATCTGTAACACTTTTCTTTCATTCTTTTTCTCTGATATTTTGTTAACGTTATTTTTGTATGAATATTCTCTTCTGTTCTTGCCCAATTTTGTTTATTATGACACATACATTCGTTTCATATACGTCTACTATTCTCTTTTCATCGTCATTTGATTTTGTTTTTCTTGTGAAATTACTTGTCGTTTATTACATTGAATTACATGTTTTCGTAATTTGCATTCGATACAATGACTATAATATCGATCGGTGAGAATTGAACTTGTTTTCTGAAGTTATTAACTAGAAGTGCATACGTGTTGATTAGAAATTTTTCCGCTTTACAGAGAGAAACGTATTAATTATTTTAGATTTTCTGATCATCAAGGATATTTGACAATAATATACTGGATTTTATTTTTACAAAACACTACGTATAATCATGAATATGCTCAACATCCCTCGTAATAACACAGATTCAAATTATTGTTATAAAATGCCAAAACTTGTTATCAAGGTAATTGAACTAAAGAAAACTTATTTATCAGAAAATTTATTGTTCTATAGAATTCGATTTATTTTAATTATTCAGTTGAGATCTGAATTGATAGATCAACAGCTTTGCAAAAAAAATCAAGTTTTTTTTTCTAAATGCATCCGATAAAAGAATTAACCGTAGATTCAATCAAATTTTCTTGAAAATAAAAGTACTAAACACGTTGTCAATTTGAATGAATCATCTCAGGCATAAATTTCTGCTTTAATGATACTGATCATATTTTAGAAAACAAAAACCGATAGTTCTTCTGAAACGATATTGGTTAATGTATCAGCAGTGGCTAATGCACTTTGTCGTTCTCCAATACGTAAGCATAGCTTTCATTTTTCAATATTAACAACTGTATTTCTAGATATAATAAAATATTTGGGTTACGAATTGAATACATCAGTGAACATCAAAGCAAACTTGAATCAATATGCCTTACAAGGAGCGTATGATGAAGGACAATTGCAAGACTTACTCGATGGTTTTATAGAGAGATTTGTATTATGCGCGAGATGTATTCTACCTGAAACAAAACTAGTATGTCAAAATTCTAATGAATCATATGTCGATCACTCTCTCATTTAAGTTCCCTTTATATTGACAAATTTCGATGTACAATTAGTATTGTCTATAGTAAAAGAAGCTCTAAACTATGATTACCAACACTAGACTTGAACATATCAGTAGTTGAAAACACTCGAAATTCTCTTACCATGATAACCTAAATCTCATGATTCTAGAATTCTATTCAATACAATTTTCTATGACAAATTATCCGTCGTATCAATGTAACTATGATAAGATTGTAAAATTTGTCTCAGTGATGTCTATTGAACATCAAAGAATAGTTAGTTATAACCTCACAGTTCCTAGATTTTCGGTCACGATAAAGTCATCTATTCAGTCGGTATTAGACATTAGTATCAGTTCTTTTTTACTATTTTGTAGACGTTCGACGACAATAGTAATAATAAAATTTATCAAGAATGTAATGCATGTGGTTATAAAAATACAATTGAAAAGAATTCACACAAGTTAGTGAAGTTCATGTTACAAAATGCATTTCCAGACAGCAGGAATTCTGATAATCATGATTTGAATGTAAGTATTCTAATTGGAGAGAATTGAATTAACATATATATAATTTCATGCTACCTGTTTAGAATATTTCGAAAAATAACTCTAGCATTATCAATATGATACAATTAGAAGATTTCAATCAACAAATTTATGATCAGTTCAGTTCTTTATTAGAAGTTAGTTCAATTTGAAATTGATTTAAACGAATATTAATCTTGTTATATGTTTAGAAAAAGAAGATGACTAATCAATTAAATGATTCCGTATCGGTTCAAGAATTTCTAGCTGAAAGTAGACGATTGAATATAATAGAAAAAGCTCCATTTTATGTCGCTAAATGTTTATTTACGGATCAAATTGTCAAAGAAATTGAAGCATACAGAATGCTATTCTATCAAGTATGTTAATTTCCAATTAAATAAATATCTTATATTTTTATAGTTGTGTAAAAAACATATGGCAAGACAAAGATCTCTTCTACTTGGTATTGAAATGATAATAAATGAAAATCCAGAAGTACAAGAAAAATTACTCAACACAGGATGTATATCTAGAATTTTTTACGAACTTTATCAAAAAGACATTGTTATAGAAGAAGTTTTCTATCAATGGCACGAACAGGTAGATGTGTAAATCAATGATTTCTATGCTAAATACTATCGTTCATCATTGTTTAGAACGCGACAGAAATTATCGATGAAACAGTTTCAACAAAAATACGAGACTGCGCTAAAAACTTCATTGAATGGTTACATTCGGCTGAGGAAGGCAGTGATGAAGACGATAATAGATCCAAATAATTTGTAGATGTTCAAAATGATTTTTATCACAAGAAAATTAAAACATCTTCAATATATTAGCAGAACTCATAAAGTCAGCGATATGTAGAAACGAATTTTGTATTAAAAATTTTTTTATTTAATAAAATAAACTTGGTCAGCAATAATTTACATTCACAATTCTTCGGTACTATTAGAAAAAGGAATGTCTTACAATAGTTGACATACTCACACCGATCTCACTCAGTCACAACTGAATTGAGAATATGAGTAACATGAATCATGTCCTTTAATGTTACAATAAAGAAAATAGCATGACTAATACTGATATCTCAAGTAACCAAGAATTTAATAAAATGTGTTTAATCGCACATAGTGGAACCAAGATTTAGTGGCGTAACTAGAAATTTAAGGATGGTGGGGCTCAGCCCCAAAACTGTCTAGTCTTTTGGAGTTTTTGATTGACAAGTTCAGTAACTAAAAAATCCGGGTGCTGGGACTTAAATACTCGATGATGGGGTTACGCCACTACACTACACCTGAGAAATTTCAATCATATTGGACAAGATGGAAAATCAAAAGTAAAACTACATCTCAATGTTCATTATGAATAAGCTAAACAAATATTTCTATGCAACATATCAATTCAATACATTTCATAGCAATGAAAAGAAACACAATAAAACAAATTATAGAAAAAGAATAATTGATTTGATAAGTTTTCTATGCTCAAAAATTTATACTGTATGGTTCGGTGTGTTCGAATACGGTAGTATTTTTTTTTTCATAGATAAATGATGAGAACGAGATTTTCGTTGTGTAAAATTGTCAGTAAGTTTTTAATTACAAGGAAAGAGAATGATGTTTTCATACATTAATGATAGGTAATTTGGCTTGAATAAATGATGAGAGACAGTGTTCGTCTCGTTCCGTGCCGTCTGTTTGCTTACTATTTTTTACGAAACAGTCGAATAAAGACGATTCATGCATGAATAATAGCTATATGATAGGAGACGTAGAAATGTATACCGAGCATGTTTTTATTTTGCTTTTTGACTTCATTTATATTTACAGCTCGTATATATGTCGGTTCTTCTTTAACTTCGATCTTTTTTTTGACAAAATTTAACGGTAACTACTTGTGTACTTTTCATATTCATTGTATGACTGAAATCATAGTGGTAGCTTACAGACGATCCCTGAATGAAAGAAAACGTTTTTTCTTATTTTTTTAGTATTCATAGGCAGTTAGTTATATGTTGTGAAGATTGCATTGAACAATTTGTGGATTGACTTTTTTCTTACTTCGCTCTAAAATCTTCCGAAACTAAGCACTCTGTTATGAAAATCAACAAACAAACAATATAAGCCGCCGATGACAATCCAAAAATATTGTAATATTTTTATCAGTGAACAAAGCTATTTAAGATTATTATCTTTTATTCAGTTTCGCAATTTTAATCTTGTGAGTGTGGGTGAGAGTGGATGTTAAACAATCAGAGACCATTGTTCACGTTTACACTCAAATTAGTCACCTCACGCTTGAGATAGACAGACGGAATATATCTAATGCGAATTATTCATACTTCCTTTTTTTTAGTATTAAACTTTGTAAAGACAACTGAATATATTACGACTATGGATAGAAAAAACAGCCACTTGGTAATACCCATATCGAAAGATACTATCAGCTCTATAAAAATTTATTTGAATGGGACATCCAACGAAACGAATTCAACAACAGTATCTTCTGATAAAGCCTATATCTCTCATTTGAAGGGTATAGATCTTCTAAGATTTCTGTTAGCATTAATTATACTCATTTATCATTATCAACATTTTTGTATGTTCCTCAATAGGAATAACAACATGTCATGCTCGACATTCATACCTTATTACAAGTATTTTAAATGGATTTACACTTCATTTGGTGATCAGTATACTGTTAAAACATTCTGGTTAGTTAGTGGAGTTACATTTATGAATGTTTATAATAAAAGAATTTCTTCAGGACAAGTTACTCTGAAAGAATATACTATCAATCGTATTTCTCGGTTATATCCTCTGCATTTTGTAACTTTAATTATTGTAGCGATTTTACAATATATTTTTCATCATATTCATAAAGTATACTTTTTGTATTCTAACAATACAATAGAAGCTTTTCTAGAAAATTTAGTATTTATTCACACATGGAAATCACAATTTACTTTTTCATTTAATGCACCATCTTGGAGCGTTAGTACAGAAATCATTATTTATTTTTTATTCTTTGTTCTTTCGCATGGCCGTTTTTTACACAGCTTACCTAGAACTACTGTTGTCTGGATTTTTTGTGTTTATGCAGCACACACAAATATTATTTTTGCAAATTCAAACACAAATCTATGTTGTGTACTTTTCTTCACTGGTTGTTTACTCATACAACTACTCAACACTATAAAAAATGAGATCTTTAAAATATTATTTATCGTACTTTTGCTTACATTGTTAAAGCTACATACGGACAATCGTTTTAATCTGGGTGGAATGGATGATTTATGTTACACGTTATTGTTAACAGCAACAATTGGAGTTCTTTTCGTTTATGTGTTCAACCTGAGGATGTTTAAGAAAATACATTTTCGTCTTTTCAATTGTCTAGGAAACATGACATATGCAACATACATGCTGCATGTTCCGATTCAACTGATCGCATTGATTCTCATAAGACCTACTAATAATGATATTTTCTCAAAAAATTGGATATGGATAGCCTATATGTTAGTGGTATTAGTCACCAGTCAATTTTGTTATACTTACTTCGAACAGCCTATGCGATTGTATATACGTAAAATGCTCGCCGAATCAAGCTGCCGATTCAGTGACATCACATTGTCTATTAAAATTCTCAAACGGAGTTTACGCAAATTTAAAAAATGCCTGATGTCTAGTACTTATAGAATATTTTCTTCTCAAGTTGTATGATACAATACAAGATTAAATAAAGAATTTTTGAGGTAGCAACGAAACGCAAATCACTTTTTTTGTATATTGATAAAGATAATAAGCAGACTTTGAATTTAAAACTTGGAAAAATATTCTAACAGTTATTACATGATTTCAAAACGAAGGTTCATGTCCTGTTGCAAAATCAGAAAAATTAATAGTGTGAGTGTAGGTTTTGATGAAATAAAATGATAAATACATTATTGGTATGAATAAAAGAATTTATCGTACAGATTAGTTCATTGATGATTTAGCTTTCAAATCAGTCTATGAATATGGAATAACATGTTTTCGAAGTTTATAAAATGGTGGACGCGTTTTGCTCGCTGATAATCCATAAGCTTGTTCAACTCGTTTCAAAAACTCCAGCTTATTTTCATCAGGAAAAACTGTGATTGGAGACAATCCTGGAAGATTTTCAAACGTAACCATTCCCTCAACCATTTTTTCATCCTTCTTGACACTGCTGATATTTTTTAATTGTGCAGTTGTACATACTTCATACCAGACTGTCAGTCGACATTTCGACTCTTGAGGGTAAATAACTCGATGAATACCTAGTTTAAGCCGATTTTGTGTTACTCTTGATGCCGCCTCTCCCAACCAGATGACACCGATGTTTGATTCTAATGGTCCATCAATCCACTCATTAGTTGTCATATTTTTCAGTTGAAGTCCTTCATGTGTTGATAATATACTAATTGATAATAGTCCCGGATCATAATGTGGAACACAGTTGACTTCTTCAGTTGTTTCTCCATTAACAGGCGGTTGAAAACCACTCTTATTATTGTAATAAGATACAATATCAAGCATTCCAAAATGTCCATCTTGTAATGGTAAATCAGCATGTTCAATAAGAGATGATAAAGAGGGATGCTGTTGGAATATTAAATGTTGATCAAGAATTTCGATTAAACGTTTAGTTACAGCATCTAACATTTGTGAAAGATAGTTCAATGGTTCAACGAGTAACGATGGTATCAATCCTTTATTTGCAAATTCATTAAAATAATTTCCTGTCAATAGTTTAATTCCTTCTTTATGATTGACATTAGAATAACCATATATTGCCGTACGCTGTGTACATCCATTCTTCTGGTTTACAGATGCAAAAAATCTCGATAGTTGACTGCTGAGCCTTGGACTTGGAATAAGTTCTGTTGGTAATAAGACGAAACACCACCCATTCGATTCAAATTCAATCTGCATTTGATTTATTTCAGTTAAATCATTCAAATTGAGTATTTTATTTAAATCAATAATTACTTGTGATTTATTGTTCATTGAAGTTATTTTTGAATAAAATTTGAGTCAAATAAAAAGCACTATTTCATTGCAATTTTACCGTTGTTATTCTTGAACAGCTTCCTTTTTAAAGCAAAAAGAAACATTTCTTGCACAACATTTGTTATGTTTATGTAACGTCATTGTTTGTGGAACTAAGAATAATCATCAATGATTCATTCTTAATGGCGACCTTAAAAGGTAACTCATCAACTGTATCATGACTCAATCATTTTATTTTATTTCGGTTTTAACAGCAAGCTATTCTGATGTTGACTCATTCCTTCATTATTAACAGAGAAATTTTTTCAAGTCCACTACCAAAAAAGTAGTGGCATCTGGTTAATAATTTAACCATGAGTTACTTCCATATTTCTTAGAAACGAGTATAGTGTGTTTGTTGTGTCATATGAGTCACTCCTTTAAATCGAAGAAAAACTATTTTTTGCAGTTTTTTTTGGTGAATTAAAAAAATTAATTATGTCTTTTTATTTTTGACTGATTGTATATTTGAAAAAATGAAATTCATGAGATTTTGCTTTTTTAGATTCATTTCTTTTCAGTTACAATAAAACTTGATGAGAAGAGAAAAAATAAAGTTATTTTGTTTTACTTTAACGATAACAAAACTCAATTAAATTGTTTCAATCTAATTATAAATATATCATAGTATTCATTGAATATTCACACGATTAGGTATCGTACGTGCCGTAGTGAAATTGATCGGACGAATAATGTTTCGTTGTCGATGATATTGAAGAATTTTTTTAAGTTTTACTCTCAGCTCTGGTAATGATCCAATAGTAAATATTGGAAAAAGAAGAAAAGTATAATAACTAACAAATATCGTACGTGATGAAAATTCTGCCCCTATGTACGATGGCATACCACATAAATGAAGAAAAGATATAATTATAGAGGGAAACGGTAAAATTAAATAAAGAAATGAAATAATTAGCAACTGAATTGTCATTTTTCGATATCGTCGCCATTGAATCTGTCGATGTGCATAATATTTTTGCCATAAAACGCGTATTAGAAGAGTAATACTCGAAATAATAATAGTGAAAGTAGGTAGAATTCCATGAACTATTAAATCATATAGAAAGAGTGTTGTATTGTAAAAAGCACAAGAGAAAAAACCTGGTCTACTATAATGATCGAAATTATTCACACATTGTGAAGCAAAATATACCAAAATATAATATAGTAGACAATAAAAAATTATTATAAACGGTGGAAAATAATGAAAAAATATTCGTTTCTTTCTAGTTGATAATAATTGATCATGAAAAATGAGAATATGTCTTTCAATTGTGATCCAAGCGTATAGTAAAAATTGAAGAACATATACTTGCCAATCAACATATCCCCAGATAAGACGAAGAACAGGTATTATGGTAAAAGTTTCAAAAGTACGAAAATAATGAATAAAACAAGATATATTTGTTAGACTATAAAATAGATTAATAAGAAGAAGAATAATCATGGCATAATTATGAAGTTCTCGACGAAGATTACGATTAAGAAGAAGATGATATAAAGCAAATAAACATCCAATAAGTGATGGAATAATTAAGAAAAGAAATACCCAGAATTGAGTTGAGTAGAATTGCTGTGTATCGACATCAAATATTGATAGATCTTCATTGGAACTATTATCAACAGTTGACATCGTGGAATAAAATGAAACAGTTATTGAGTACAGACGTGTTGAAGTAATGATGTGAGCGAGAAAAGATTTTGACAATGATATGCACTATATTTTTATGAATTTTCAAATTAGTAACTCATGGTAAGCATTCTGGAAGATAATTAAAAAGCTGTCAGGCCAGTTCTTGTCTGATAATAATATGAAATAACTATTATTTTTCCCTTGTAAGATAATTTAATTATAAGAAAGTACGGAATTTTGTCCTCATAGTATTTTTTAAAGTAGTTTTACTGAATAACAAAATCAAATATATACATGTAAGAATTTAAAACATCCCCTGAGGTACAAAAATATTACAAACAATACTATGCATGTGAAATTCTTTTAATCCTAAACGCGTTTCAGTTGCGTCATCATCATGTTCATATAATGATCATCTCTCCCAAGAGGCATCATATATGACAAATATTTGATTGTTATACATACTTTTAGATTATGCAATGAGCGAGGCTAGCACATAATACATTTGATTATAAGTCTATTTACTTGAACCAATGAACTAAAGTAGCTTATCTATCTGTCAGACAGATTTCTATTTTAACAAGATAATCTTTTAGACGTTAACTGATATGGAAGAAAATATATAGAAAATCGTAAATATATTTCCATTACTTGTGAAAACTATTTCTATATTCATAAAGAAAAATATTAATATTAGTTTTTGATAATTATATTTTTTTAATTTTGCTTCGTTTAACAAAGCTTTTAATATCACTATTTCTTATCATATCAAACAGTAATTCAATAGTACTGTTTAAATTTGATTTTTCATGTGAAAAAAACTTTTGGTGTTTTATTTGATAAAGATAAATTATTTTGGTATGAGAAATTTTAACTATTTTATTGATGTGAACTGTTATGTTTGCACGTTCGATCCAAAAAAATGAATAGGTATATTGAGTTTCTTGTGTACGTGAAGACAAAACGAAGAAAACAACAACCGCTACATTACATGAAGTTACTATCGAAATATTAAAAGTTTACATTATTAATAATAAGTTCTACCTACTCATTTTTATCCTCAAGATAATGTATGAGCTATTTATATTAGATTTTAATATAATTTTCAAACTCTTGCGGAGCTTTTTTTGACAATATTGAGGCTCCTTGAGGCATAACTTCTTTTTCAATTTAATAGTATACAATGTTGAGAACATCAATTATTAGATAGATCAATATGTATCGATGTATGAAGATGCAGTCGATAGTGAATTATCCCTTTACATATATGTATATATTCACACTGTCTTACACAAACAAAAAATTAAAAAAGTGAACAACACAATGAGACAGACTATACGTCATTTTGTGTGTATAATACCGAAAGAAAAGAAATAAATAGGTGAAAGCGGTGTAACATTTTTTTTTTCTTTTGTTGTTCGTAATGATATATATAATTTGATATGTATCTGATCAGCACGAGATTATCAGCACATCTTTCATTGATATGAGAGCACTAATTCATATATAGTTGTATTTCACTTTCTCGTTAATTATAAAACATTTATCATGTATACGATGAACAAAAAAAATCATATATGAATATATTTATCTAACTGCTGATTCACTTTTTTATGAAGATAAATAAAAGTAATGCGTATATCCTTGATCATAAAATCATAATGAAAAAAAAAATATATACACGTGCTCGTATCTTGTAATCACTTTTTGTATAGTTTATACTCAAAGCATTCGTCATTCATTTATTCGCTCTCGATTGTCATCAACCGTTATCACATATCATCTCACGGTAACTATAATTATATTGTTAATATTTACCTTGCATTATTCATGAATTGTATTTTACATTTTATGAATTTGTATCATATTGATTATTTCGAGAAGTATAAACGGTTGCGAATGTTTCCTTGAATTTATTTTTTTGTAGACAATGTAATCTTGTGAAAATATATAAAAGAATAATTCAGTTGAAAAATGTTTTGTTAGATGAATACCTTGAATTTTAATACATTCATTATTACATTTAAGAGACGATGTATACATCCAGTTTAGCTTTATCTTAGTACAGATTCGGAAGAAAAATAAATATTGATGAGATAATATTTGAATATTAATATCGAAAGTCATAAATGAATATTCATTTTTTTTTTGTTGAGAGATTATATACATAGTACTTTACAATATGTTACTTTTATCATACAGAGAAGTTTCTGTCGATTACATTTTAGTTTTATTACGAATATTAGTGTTGAGATAATAATATAAATTTCAGTTTCTTACAACGATAGTTTAACTAGATGAGTGAGAGCAATACAATGCGTCTTCAGCGAATGAATAGTCGTCTAATGAGCGAAAAGATCGACAGCTCAAAAATGCTTAGTCCTATAACTGGTTATGCTCAAGAACCTGTTCTGCCGCTTACTGATGCATGTTACCCATTGGTCAACATTATTGATAACATATCAACATATGCCTCGGTTGCTTTGGAAGAAACTCCAAATATTCCAGCTGATGGACTAACTCGTGATGAATCAGCTTCAATTCGTCTCTACACAATGGAGTGGACTG
This sequence comes from Adineta steineri, assembly GCA_905250115.1. Classification (NCBI taxonomy): domain Eukaryota; kingdom Metazoa; phylum Rotifera; class Eurotatoria; order Adinetida; family Adinetidae; genus Adineta; species Adineta steineri. The sequence goes on from CAJNOI010000256.1 coordinate 50,493, forward strand.
ATGGACAGCGCAGTCTCTATATAGTTCTTAATGAGACTCTCAAAGTAGCTGATCGCAACAAATTACGACCATGGTTCAAATACATAAAACTTTTTCTTTCTGCATTGGTCAAAATTCCATGCGCGCCACCGCAGACTATCTGGCGTGGAGTTCGACGGAATGTTAGTAAAGAATTTCCACATGGTATGCAAGTGACATGGTGGTCTTTTTCATCATGCACAACAACACTTACTGTGTTAGAGAACGAAGTATATTTGGGCACCAAAGGAGAAAGAACTCTATTTTCCATTGAAGTCTTCAATGGTAGAAATATACGTGCTCATTCACATTTTGATAATGAGGATGAAGTGTTAATGCTTCCGGGAACTTATATGAAAGTACATTCACAAATGAAATCAGCACCTGATCTTTATATTATTCATTTGAAACAGGAAATGCCAAAGACAATGTTGATTGAACCACCATTCGAAGGTATGTAGAGAATTTCCAAGATTGACTACGAATTAAAGCTCTTTTTTTGACTAGGTGCGTCTTTTTATCCAAAAATTTCGTAAGCTTCATTTCTTAACGTTTTATTAACTTTTTTTTCCAAACTTTTTAGCGCTCCGCTAGGACATTGGTTTCGCAAGAAGAGATTTTTAATTCCCATCATCTTATTAACGATTTCGGTAATCGTGGCAGTTATTCTCGCCGTTCTACTGGGAAGAAGATCCTCTACAAACATAACACGTATGTTGTTTAAATCTTTTACTTCTGAATTTTGAGGATACTTTTGGTTCTATCTATTTGTAATATCTGATGAATAACCTATCCTAAATATATATTGATATTATTCTGATCGTAAAACACCATCTTGAGATTGATGTGAGGGTATATTATGTTTATTTAGAATCATACCCATATCCTGAAATGTAGATTGAGCTGTATGAAAGATATTTAAGTTTTATACATGTTGTTTCGATCAATAGAAAAAGATTTAGAAGAATTTTACCAATTTTTTTTATATTGCAGCTGTTTTACAAAATAAAGTTCATAACGAAGGTTTAGTCGATGCAAAACCTGTACCTGGATTTCAAGGCCAAAATGGACCAGCGATTGGTTCATGGTTTCGCGCAAACAATAGTGAAGATGGAAGTAATGGACGGAGCTGGTGCGGTTACAATTATTACGATACTGACAATGGCTTTGCACCAGACATTTTAGTGATGTGTGAAGGTAATCCATGCACATATTATTCTAGTCCAGATAATTGGAGAAAATATGGTGAACAATATTGTGGTCTCGAGGCAGAAGTAACAAATATCAGAACGGGATTGACTAGAAAGATTTATATTAGTGATGCATTCGCGCATGAGTGGGTGGAAAAACCAGGATCCATCAATCTTATGGTAGAATCGTTTAAACAACTTGCTGGATTCGTTCCATCGAATAAAACTCAAATTATTAAAGTTCTTTGGAAGCTTACCGGAAAACGTAATAATTACTATGCTTTCAAGGGATAGACTTCAAACATTCGTTGTTTTTTCTTGGCTGAGTTCGGCTGAGCATGAGATAAACTTTAGCTTCTTCCATTTGAAATAAATTACTACAGAACTTGAGGGTGTGGGTGTGCAATTAAATGTGAGTAATCATAGAGCAAGAGCTCACCCGCCCACAATCACACTTACACCTTCAATAATATATTAGTGTGAAAAATATATTGTTTAGAAGTAAAAAACATCACATCTATAACTTTTAGTATGTGTTAAGATGGTTAGTTGATTAACACAAAATTTCATAATTATTATTAATAAAAGAATGACGATATCTTATTAAAAATGTTTTCCTAACCAAAGATAATAATCTGTTCTTCTGTAATGATAAAACAATTGGAATGATTGAATTTTGTTTTTTGTTAATTGAACTATTCCATAATAATTGGTAGATGATTCCTTTCTTTGATAATAAACACATTATCTGAATGTATTCAACGGCATATAATAACCACAAATAACATTCATTATATACGGTTGTTATGCATTCAGTACTGTTTCAGAACTTTAAATAGGCGAAAGTAATTTGAGGTACAATTGACATCACTTACTAGTTCCGATGTTAAAAGAAGGTGTGGGTCTGAGCTAGAACGTAGATGTTGGTGTCAATGAAACAAAGATTTACACAACCAAATCCGCATCAGCACTTACCCTCAATGGAATTCTTAAATTTGAGCTGTCTCATTTTAACTTTTTTCTTTATTCTAAGAACATTTTTTATTATTATGGTTAGTAAAATTATACAAAAAAATTACAAAAAGGAATCAAAATAGAAGTAAAAAAATTAGTAACACACTAATGCAAAAAATAAAGACAAAAAAATATTGATTGAAGTCTGTTTGAGGCCATAAACGTTTTTTAGTTGAATAGTTTTTCTTGTCAACTGTTTCACAGCGCTTTTCTCAAGAACACGTATCCGAATTAGAAATAGAAACAGAAAAAGGAGGACCGCTACAAGTATTAGTAACATAAACAGAACCATAATAAGTATTCGTCGTAAAAGTAAGCATACCAAAAAAACTACCACCAGTATAGGTAGGACCAGTATAAAAATACTTTTGACAGTAAAGAGTACCATTATTATTGGTACATGGAGTGCAAGTATTAGTACAACAAACAGTATTACTGCAAGCTTGTGCTAAAATTCAAATTTAAGAAATATATATTCTTATTGTTCAAATCAAATAATCAATTAGCTATCAAAGTTTCTGTTTGAAAGCATGGGTGTGAATTGCGATCTGGAGCAAGAATATTGATCGATACAAATACGAATGTGTCTGATTCTCATGTATTCAGCTGCACTCTCATCAACCATTTTCAGGATGAGAGTAATAAAAGACCTATTACCCTCGTTCCTCACATCTTCTTTTATAAGTTCATTTAAAATGAACAAGATACTACCACCACTCAATAGGAAGGAGCTATGTAGCAGCATTTGTTTTCAACTCCATGGAACTCATGAGCTCTAACTGTCACAGGTATAGTACCGGACTAATCCCATACAGTTTTCCGATGAATGGAACAAAACGGCTTGTAATTGAAAAAGAGGATGAAAATTAAAAAGTAGTTCAATGAAAATTTGCAATCTCATCGAGGGATGTAACTCTTTATGCATAGTACCACCCACCAAAGTGATACAGACTAATTAGAAAACTTACTCCCTCCCGCTGCTGCAGTCGTAGTTGTTGTTGTAGTTGTTGTTGATGTTGTAGTAGTTGTAGTTGTTGTTGTTGTTGTAGTAGTTGTAGTCGTTGATGTTGTAGTTGTTGTAGTAGTAGTAGTTGTTGTTGTTGTTGTTGTTGTATCGGTTGTTGTACTCAGAAAAAAAAAA